>JAGFPH010000929.1:334690-373036 GCA_018207615.1 Philaenus spumarius
CCGATAGCCTGATCTGTTGAGACAGGCAGTGCCAAGTTTGCCAGAGCTGTTAGAGTGAGGTCGTGTTTACCGTGTCTGTCATGCATCATGGATTCAAATAATGCATTAACATTAAGTTTTGTATAAAGTTGCGAAAAGTTGAGAGCGAAGCTCATGAAATGTTAAAATCTGAATATGGCGAAAATGTGGCAACTCTGAAGACTGTTTACAAGTGGTATGAGCATTAAAAAGCGGAAATGAGTCGGTTGAAGGCGAGGAACGGTTGGGACTTTGTTTGACCTCCTCAGAGTTAGATGAAAACGTGCAAAAGTGGCCAAACTTGCTCATTCAAACAGGCGAATGTCTATTTCAGAGAAAACTTAACATTTCATACAGGTCCATGTAAAGCATTTAACCGTTATTTTGCAAATGAGAGGAGCGAGATCAAAATTTATCCCGAGACTTTTACCTGATTAATAGAGTCTCAGTTTGCACAGAATTGAAGGATCGCCTTCATGTAGATCCGGGACTTGAAGGACAAAATTTTAACTGGAGATGTAAGGTGGGTCCGTGGCTATGGCACGAGACAAAAATTTAGAATTATCAATGGAAAACCAGTAACTCCCCTCGCCCTAAAAAAGGAAGTTTAGTCAAATAGTTTTTTTTCGATAGTGAGATCATAGTGCGTTCAGAGTTCGTTCCAAGGGGAACAACTATAAACTCGGAATTTTAGAAGGGGTGTAACGGAGATATTGGTGAACACCAATATTCCAAAATTATTAAAACAAAAATTTTAAAACATAAAAATATAAAATTAATTCAAAAGACCAAGTTGATTAGAGAAACAGGATATATGACAACACGTGCAAGGCATTGAATTTCACCTAACAGCAGCAAAGGCATTGAACTTTACAAACAGCATATTAGGCATTGTACAAGTGGTCTACGTGTGAAATTATGCACATTCGGTAAATTAATTCGGCAATACTTAATAACCAATCAGAGCAACAAAATTGACTTTCAGAAATTAACAAATTCAAATGAACCAATAAAAGAGAGGCATGGAAGTACAAAAAAAGGAAGTGGGAAATCTGGGTGAGTGAACTAAGATCTGTTCAAAATTAATCTTCAAAGAAGGAACACATAAAATAATCAATCAAGCTCTAGTATAAGAAGTCTTTTGAAGTTCAATCCCGAGGTAGTTAACAAATAAAATATAAATATCTAATCCAGTGTAGTGTCATGTGAAAATTCAAATTTAATATAAAAGGAAGTGTTGAGTGAAAAATCTAAATAAATTGTGTAGTGAAAGTGTACGAAAGGGTGGAGAGTAATGTAAGTAATCTTAAACTTTTATTAATGTAAGTCAGATCTCAATAGGTCAGAAAATCAGAACAACCGAAATCATATACTGAGTTAGAAATTAATTAATCTCATTTTGGAATATATAAAGAGTTGGAATACAAGTGAGACACTTGTTATATAATTTTAAATAGATAAATAGTAAAATAACATATTGCATTTTTGTCGAAGCCTCATATGTATATGAAAGAATATAATGTCAAACAAATATAATTGATAAATACAATTTTAAATAGTAGATATTAGGATTTTAAAAATAGGTATTACATTTGTTGTTAGTCTTAAGGAAGTTTCATGTTTATTTGTCTTATGGAATTTGTTTCTTTTGAGAGTTGGCCAACTCAAATTTCATGTTATATTTATTTTATCAAAGTAAATTGTAGCGTCAATAACTGTAGAAACATTGGTTCATAATATAGGAACATATTTTGATCTAAACTTTGTACTTATTTCTATCCAGTTTCGTTTGGAGTCAGCCCACATGCCAAGCATATCTTGACTCTTTAACGAGTCTGGTGGAAGCCCCCAAAATAATTAAATTCATTAGTGAAGTTAGTCCTACATAACTGTCTAAACATTCTGCTTAAAGTAACGATAATAAATTAAGGAATTAACTTACAAAGAAAAACCTGACAGGGGGTACTGGAACATTTGCGAAACGCTGTGCGAAGAAAGTGAATAGAAAAATGGGCCAACCACAACAACGTGCTGAGCCACAAGTCACTTATAATACGCAAGTTTTTGAATGGAAAAAGTGTGAGTCTGTCCACAACCTACTTACTCACCAGATTTAGCACCATCCCAAAAATAAAAAATGTGCTAAAAGGAATACGTTTTGACACCATTCTCGATATTGAGATGGAAAATAATTCAGAGTAAAAAAACAGACGCAGTTGAATCATTCCGACAAAGTAGTTTGGCCAGCCGAGAGTGGTTGACCTTGAATCGGCATTACTTGACATCCTAAGCGAAATTGGTTTGTGGTGTTCCACATCTTTTTTAGCAGCTTTTGACAAAGACTGGAAGTTTTTTATATAAATATTCTGAATTTTAAATAATTTCTCACATCTACAAAAGCAGAACCTCATTAATATAAGCAGTCTTTTTCTTTCGGCAGTCAGTCTGTAATTATTGTTTGTTACAAAGATGTAGGTCCTAAAACACAATTTCCAGCTTGTAAACTAAATACTGTTGTTAAGTTTTATAAGTTCGTACAATTTCATGTTGTCTGTTAATTCAAATTTTCTGTTTAGATAGT
Organism: Philaenus spumarius; assembly: GCA_018207615.1. Lineage (NCBI taxonomy): Eukaryota > Metazoa > Arthropoda > Insecta > Hemiptera > Aphrophoridae > Philaenus > Philaenus spumarius. The sequence goes on from JAGFPH010000929.1 coordinate 337,290, forward strand.
GAAAAGTGTGTCGCATCTAGCATGTTCGATTGCAGCTGCTTTTGTTATATTTCTGATGGTCGAAGCTCCGTTTTTAGAGTTGGATAAATGGTTATTTCCAAAAGGTAAAGTTTTCTTAGCAGTAAAATTAAGATTGTTTGTAAAGTGGATCCGCACCCAAATTTTCCCTCTTACAAGTTAAAACATAATGATCTGAGACAGTGTGAGGCCTAAACTAAATCTAGTGAACTTTTTTTAATCTTTTAGTTTAATTGTTCCAGTTTTACAGCATAATTTCCACAGTACAGACCTTCTACTAATCTTATTTTGTGTGTTTCAAGGTGACAAAAGCAAGTGTGAAGAAAAAGACCTGCCTACACTGCCAGTACAAGAAAATGAAAAAACACATTTATAAAAAAAAAATGTATATTTTGTTACTTTTTACACATGTTTTTTAGTTTGTAAGACATAATTGCAGTTATATTCAAATATAAAACTTTTGAATACTTTCATATATTTTTTTTTATAAATAGAAAGTACCATTTGATTTTGGGTAGACATGTTACAATAACTTATATACTGTATTTGTACCTGATATTTCTGTGTACTAGAAAGGAGGTAACCTAGTATTTCTGCTCACAGCGACTGGTGGGAACTTACCATGAACATCTCAATATGTTGAATGATGGCAACTGGAAAAACAAAAACACTGTTTGCTAAAAGTATAAAGCAGTGGTGTGGCAGATCCAGGAGTTATATTGAGTAAAACCAAAATGTGTGTATATATTATTTTTAATGTAAATTTTAAAGAATATATGAGTTTTCATGCACAACACTAGGCTATTTTAATTGACATCTTTAATTATCTTTTCTTTGCTTTATTTAGATGTAAAATAAGAATGATTTAAAAAGAAGACTGCAAAATAAAAACTGTTGTAAACCACTTTTATATTAAATAAAACGAGACTGGAGGCTCCATCTTTACCATTGTTTCAATGCCTCTCTGTATTGCCTCTTCGTTATTTGTTTATTTACAAAGTTCTTAAAGTATTAGGAGCCAAGGTTCTTCAATTTTTTGCCACAGAATTAATTATTTTTTAAGATGGGAGAGAGCAAAGGTACCCAAAGCAAGGTAAACAATTTATTAAAATTTCTTCTCTGCAATTACTCCTAGACTATGCAATAAACTTCCACAGAAAATTAAAAAATGTAGTACTCTAAACAAATATTTGATCCTGTTAAAAGAACTGGCTATTGAGCAGGGACGATGCAGAGTGCTTGTTGGATGTGGACTTGTGATGGCTCAATGTCATGTGTACGGGTGTGTCTGTGTAAGAGAGGATGGAAATAGTTTGAGATAGTGTGTGGAAAAGCGTACGAATGTGTAGTGTGCAATTAAAATTTAGATGCAGTAAAATGTTGAGTATTTTTTTATACATAACCTTTTATATAGCTACTGTTGAACCGTCTATTGAATATATAATCTTTTATATATTTAAGCCTACTGTTAAAACCTTTTTGTTAGTTTTGATATGTTTGTTTGGGTTCCCGTTTGTTAATTTGTCTTACATTTTTTCCTGCTATTTGTATGTTTTGCCCATATGTTTTTAATTTTGATTGTAAATTTAATTGCTTACATAACCCTTTTTTATAAGTAAGAATTTACTTCTGCAACCTCAAAACGGGTTTACCCTAGAGGTTGCCAAATATTTTATTTCCTATTCTGTTATTTTTTTAAAAGGTAAGTTTTATTTTATATTAGGTACAGGTTATTTTATTTTATAAAGAACATCTTCCAAGTAACAGAATAGCCTATACCAGGTCCAACTATGCACGTCACATTATAGAAGAAGATCATTCATACTCTAATTTTGAAACCAACTTCCAACCATTACACATATGTAGAAATAGCAAACAAATGGACGCGTTTGAAGAGTATGAAATATATAAAGCGCAGTTAAAAAATCCTGAACATATGCTAAATAACCAATTAATCTTTAAATCCAATCTAATGTATGACTTCGCTAAGAAGTTTGATACGAAGTGCAAACATTAAGCGGTACTACAAGTTAGAGACCCAGCGTACCCTCAGTAGCTAAACGTATTCGACAGTGTGCACACGCGGTGTTTATTTGTGATATTTGTGTAATGTGTATATGTGTTATGTTGTACTGTGAATTGTTTTAATGTATTAACGACCTCAACAGAGTGAAATTCTGAAGATGGAATTACTTCCGAAATGCGTCAAAAATCAATTTATGTAAGTAAGTAATCTACTTATATTACAATAAGTCACACAGACGGACATAATTATCCTTTTAAACAGAGAACGATTTGTAACTAATTTAAACCAGTAATTAATTTGATTTAGTTATTGTGGAACTATTTGTTATTAAAGTTGTTTTAGTAGTTATCCACTTATGCCACCTAAAAATGAGGTATAAGCCAACTATAGACTATTTTTGGGTTATATAGACTATTTATGAGTTGGTCCTTTCATGCATGAGCATAACATGCAAGTCTGTATAAGCAATGAATACTTAACACTTATAAGAAGCGAAATCTTATGCACTAGTTGGTAGTTTACCAAAAATTCACTCCGAGCTCCACCAGTCTTTTTACGGGCTGCCGAGACTGAGAGTGAGGAATGAATTGGAAGGTTTTTAATTTCGATCTGTCTCTCTCGCCAACACACACAAACAACTTTCTCTTTCATCCCCAACCAGCCCAACCCCAGTAGACAAATATCGTAGTGTCAAGAGTCTGTAGGACTATCTCCAAGTTGGATTTTGCCCCATAAGGATTAAATAGGCCGACAGATATAATTTAAGCCAAAAATAAAGTAATTCCGACTGCTTCCACTTTGCATTTAACAAAGCTCTTATTTTTCAAAGATCCAATATTGCGATAAGGCTGCATAGACTCTTGAAATTGTCCATATTGGAAACAATGTATTTAATGTAAAAAACAATGATTAATGGAGAGTAAAAAAATTATGAGATTAATAAAAAAATTATTGTCTAAAATAAAGCAAACTCCTCTCTTGATTCTCAGTTTACTAGAATAGCAAATTGTGCTAATATAAAAACCGTATTTTTACTTTCTCCAATCTATACGTAGTATATGGAGAAAGTATTGTTTTCGTCCAAATTTTCGCATTTGAATTTTTAGTGAAATTATTTGTTTTGGTGCTCCCTGAACCCCAAAAAATTTGTTAGTGGAATTATCTGTGTTGGTGCTCCCTGAACTCAAAAATATTTTTAGTGAAATATTTTGTTTTGTTGCTCCCTGAACCCAAAAAGGTGTTTTTTTGGTGATGTCTGTAAGGATGTGTACAGAGCTGGAGAATATACCATTGGTCCGATTTTGATGAAATTTGGTATGTGGGAGTAGTTTTGACATATCTCCAGGCGTTTTTTCATTTTTTCAAATTTTTGATTTCTAAGGGGTTTCACCTCCCCCAAAAATTGCCAAAAAACTATAAAAATCTAAATTTCTCAAAAATGGCTTTAACGATTTTGATAAAATTTGGCTTATTTGTAGCCCTTAATGTACCTACTCTACCATATGCAAAAAACCGCATCTTTCTAAAAATTCTCGTTTAGGTAATAATAATAATAATAATAATGACTGATTTTTGGGGGTTTTTGGCCAAAGAGGGGGTTGTTTTGCAAAAACTACTGAACGGATCGGAACGAAATTGGTATGTAGCTTCCTCTAGAGCCACAGGTGCTCACTAAGAAAGGTTTTCAAAAAATTCGAAATTTTAGGGGGGTTTGGGGGGGTCAAAGTAACTAAATCACGATTTCTCTAAAACTACTGAACGGATTGGAATAAAATTTGGTATGTAGCTTCCTCTAGGGCCATAGGGGCTCACTAAGAAAGGTTTAAAAAAATATAAATTTTAAGGGAGTTTTTTTTTTGGGGGGGGAGTAAGTAACTAAAACTCCCCATAAGAAATATACATAGAGTAATTTATATTCATTGATATAATATATTTTTTCTTAATATACATTTAACTTTGATTTGTCTATCCGTGCAAAGCCAGATCGGGCTACTAGCTAGTATAATAATATAATATGGATGTGTGTTATATGCATCTAATATTTTCTATGGTAACATTTTCCTACTTTTGCAATTCTAAATAACCATCTCCTATGCTACTCTTGGGAAGGTATAAAGTTTCAACTGGGAGAAAGTATGTGGCAGTTATCTGGTACCGTTTATTGTAAAATATTATTGAAGTTAAACATGGTTCTAAAAAAATACTCAAATCATCAATTTGAAAGCACAATGATTTATTTTTATAATTTAAGTTATGACTAAAAAAACTAAATTACAATTACACAACTGCAAATTTAATGTATATCTCAAACAAACTACCAAAAAAAATTGCACATTTCTACTAAACTACAATATAACCCACTGTAATTCAGAAAATGTTATTAAATGTTTATGAACATGATCGTTAAAGTTCTTTTTAAAATACAAATTACATGTTAAGAATACATGTTTCAGTGGGCAAAACAAAGACTTTCTATAGTTACATTTAATTAAATACCAAATAAATCAATGAATACAACTTTAAAATATATGCATTTTGAAAGTTTATAAATCATTGTAAATAGAAAGTAAGAAAGGCAATTTTTATCTAAAGCAAATTACATGCAAAACAAATAAATATTTTCTGCTTTAAAATACTTACATTAGTAAAAGTTACTTGACATTGCCAAAAGAAAGGCAATCTATGTTTACAGCAAATTACGTACAAAACAAACAAATAATTGCAGCTTTAAAATATTTTACATTACTAAAAGGTAAACATTATTGGCAGAAGAAAGGCAATCTATATTTACAGCATATTACATAAAAACCAAACAAATAATTACTTCTCTTTAACCCTTTGGGGACCAAGAAGTGATAAAATTTGAAAAAACTATATATTTCTTTATTTTTGTGATTAACTAAGGTTAACTAAAGTAAAAAATATTTTTTATTTTTTACTGGTTTTTTTTTAGTAATTATATATATATATATACATATATAAATACCTTAGTAAAATTACGAAAAACAGCCCCACCCGGAGACCAGATATCTAGTCATATCCCGTCAGCTTGGAAGCGAGCCAACCACCGTTTGCTTTACTTCCGCCCTCCTACCCTCAAACCACAGATATGATTAGATATCTGGTCTCCCTAGCCTAGATTCGAACTCGGCATCTTGTGATCAGAAAGACGCTTCGTTACCACTAGACTACGGCTTCATGAAATAAAAATGACACATTAACAAAACTTCAGTTACTTTACTATCGGTATAAATATTCCTTGTAAAGTAAAAGATAGTTTGTCAGCACCATCTAGGAGCGGTTATTGGAAGTTTGCTTGGTTGCTCTTAAGTTTTAATCTGTCTAATTTGTATGTGTGAGAGGTTTATAAATTTATAATAATAACTTAGACCAGTTCTTATTAAGTTAAGTAATCAATTTAAAGCAATATGCTAAACTTTTAATACAAAATACTGACAAATGAAAAACTAGTACATGTTTTAAAAAATTGGGGAAATCACACCATATAAATTGTCAATTGAAAGCAAGCACTAGCCAAGCAAGTCCTGCTTTCTGGTGGCATTTGTTGAAACTAGGTGTAGACCTGATGTTTTACAGACCTACAATGGTACTCTAAAGTACCTTCATGGCTTAACTTGTAGATAAAGCCACTGTTACCTTTTATAAAGGCAGTTAAATTGGGTGGTACTTAAAAGTCCCATCAGGCGACAAAGGGTTAACATGCATTTGTTAAAGTTAAATATTATTCGCAAAAGAAAGGCAATCTATATTTACAGCAAATTTCATACAAAACAAACAAATAATTACGGCTTTAAAAGATGTAGGCCTACACTTGTAAAAGTTACTATCATTAACAAAATAAAGGCAATCTATATTTACAACAAATACATACAAAACAAATAATTACAGCTTTAAGATATGTACATTTGCAAAAGTTAAATATCATGAACAAAATAAAGGTAATTTTTACAGCAAATTACATGCAAAACAAACAAATAATTACGGCTTTAAAATATATTGATTTAAACATCTGCGCATTAAGAATTACAATAAGGGAAAACTGGTTTTAAATATTCACAACTTGTTGTACGCTATACACGTTTAAACAAAAAAACTATAAGTTTTTTAGTTTCATCAACTTTGCGTTTGGTTTCTCATTTTCATTGAAGGTCTGTCTTCGTTTGTTAGAGATGAGTGCCAAATCTCTTAGGTTTTGCGAATTTCATTTTAGTGTGTAGAATATTTTCATCTTGACAAACTGCTCTAACAGGAACTGATGGTGCTTGTCACACTCACTGTCAAACCACTCAAGAAAACGGGCTTCAATATCCTTTCTAACCACAAAAACCGCTTGTTTCTTGACATTTTTGGTAAAATGGAGAGAAAATGAGCTGGTGGTGGTTTTTATTACGCTGTGCAATAAGGTGGTAGGTCTTTTCAATCCCTTGAAGCTTAAAACGTTGAATTGTTTGAAATAGATCAACGCTTCTTCAGTTACAACCAGTTCCTCTTTTCCTTTAGTCAGCGTTGAAATACATCTGTTACACGAAAATTTATCAATACATTTTTTTGCCACCCAACCTGCAATGTAATTGATTACTGTATCTTCTAGTTTTACTGGAGCATTATTGTTGTGTAGATCAGATGTGATGGGGAAGGTTTCAAGTGAGTTGCCTGCCGTGGATTGATGCTCTGTCAGGAGGACTCCTGAATGATGAGCCGTTGGTAGAAAGAATAGGTTCGAGCTTTGAAGATAGATGTAGCAGATCTCATCTGAGATGTTTGCTCTGGAATTCACATGTGACTGGTGTATGCTGCTGTGGAGTTCTTCATTTGGGTGGAGTGGTGAATTGCCAATGTGCGATTCAGATCGCTCTTGGGGTAGATCCAAAGTGGCATCATCATCAGGTTCACAGTTAGAATTGTCCGCAGGAGTCATTAGCCGTATGTTTATAGCATGTTGCAAGTTTCGCCTGAATTGGCTTGCAGTTGGGTTTGCATTGATCCACCTCTCTGTCTTATAACTCCAAACATATTTTCTAAGGGGTCTTGGTTTAGTTTTGAAGTTAGTAGAAACAAGTTTCCTTCAGATTCCAAGTCTCGATATAGAGCTAGGGTTGTAGTAATTGTAGATGACAATACAGAAAAACATGGAGGGACTCTTACTCTTTTAACTTCTCCTTTCTTGTTAGTTTTAAATTTGTTTAATCTCCACGATTTTATCTTCTTTACTGCATTTCTCCACTTGAGGATTCCTCTTTGATAATGGGCGTCTTAGAGGGCACTTGTCTATTTCGCTGCGGCTATTCAAGCAGTCTGTAATGTCGTTACAAGTGCTAAGAAAAGTTGAGGTGTTTAAAGCAGTTTCACTCTTCAACTGGCCCAATGCATTTGCAGCTTTCATTCCTCTAGAGACAGAGAAACTGAAAATCTGAGTGGCAAGAATGACCTTCATGCGATGAAACTCATGTGGACTTATATGACGTTGTGTCAGCTTTGGCGCTGCTCTACAATCATATGGTGACCTACTGTCAAGATCATAGAACTCTTCTATGTCCGACCATTTCACCAATCGTCCTTCGATATCCAAGCCACATTTTAAAAGTGTGTTTCTAATGCTTTTTATCAGATGTGGTGCGTCAAAAATGAAATATATTTTATTCGTGTTAAAGAAAAAGTGTGGATCTTTCGTTGTTGCAAAAAGGGTTTTGAAAGCTGGACAGTTGGTCACTCCTCGAACCTTCAGACCCGTTTCAAATACTTTTTCCAAACAGACGTCAATCAAAACTGCAAGAGCATCGTCTGTCGTAGCATTTTCTGACAAAGTAAATGCAATTGGCAGTTTCCATCTAAACTTCAGCCCACAAACCATAAACAACAGTGTGTGGGTCGCAATGCCACTTTCTCTTCCCAAAGGACCTAAATCTTGGAAACCTTCAATCAAGTCTTGTGTGGGGTCATATTGGAGACTTTTTTTGATGGACATTTCGTCCCACATTAAAATGCAGTCTTTCTCATGTTCAGTCATAGATTTAACTTTTAATGCTAATTTCTGAAAAACTTCACCAGAAAATCCACTTTCCAGTTTAATGAGATCCATCCACCTCTGAACGGTTCTTACACAGGGAAGTTTGAAGCCTCTAGAAAGAAAAATTAATATTTAGATGGAGATTTGTAATAAAACGATATTGAAAAGTTTTCTTTCTTCATTTGTCCACTGTGTACGTTTACAATAAAACACTTGCATTTTCATGAATGTAAGAACGTCTCCTGAGACATGTTTGCTTAAAATGTATAAAATCTTGTCACTTGTGAATGTTTGTGTCTTCTTCAGTTTGCTTATATTTTTCCTCTTGGATGTTATAAGCAGTGTTTGCTTTCTGATTCGTTTTTTTTTTTTTGCAGTTGAATATGATGTTTCAATATTTTCTTTCTTGGCGTAAGTTCGTTATTATGTAATATACTTTGAATCGGCACAAAGTCAGATAAAAAGTCTTGGAGAAATTCATTGTCATTTTGGAGAGATTCATTGCCATTTTGGAGAGATTCATTGTCATTTTAGAGAGATTCATTGTCATTTTGAAGTTTTACAGGAGCAGACTGAGTGGCGAAGGTTATTGATCTTGAATCAGAGGTGTCAGTTTGGCATATTTTGAAGATCAGTGGTGCTAAGGTTGTCAAAGGTGTTGCTGTTGTGGAAGGTGTGGCTGTATTCAGAGATGTTGCTATCATTAGAGGTGTTGCTGAAGTTGGACATGTACTCACAGGGGAATCCGCAGTCAGATTTGTTGATGTATTCGTATTAATTGTCTCCAAAGTGCCTTGTTTGTAATATGGTATTGGAACAGCGTTTTTATGTAATTTCTTCCTCAATTCATTTGTAAATTGTTTGGCATCAAAGTGTTTACTGCAGATACGTTTATTTTTTAGAATTTTATCTGGAAGTTCAATAAAATCATCTCTGCCACTACTAGCTATCCAGTCACAGCACCTAAAACAACGATCGAACCCCTTACTACCCTATAATACTACTGTTTTTGAGGTAATGTATATATTAATATTTATATTTTAGAGTTAATTTTACAAGTTACACTTTGGAGGTTTACTTCAGGGTCTGCGTTACAACATTTGGAAAAAGAAATTTGTTAGTTGATACCTCACGTGCAGGAACATGAAAACCGTAATATACCAAACTATACATTATTGAAAATATTTACAGTATTATAAAGATGATTTACACATAGTAAATGACAATTCTTAGTCCTAGACTAAAATAAAATCCTAACTCAGAAACCTAGACTATATTTTTGTTTTTGTTACATTGCATAGATTGAAGTTGCTGATAATATTCCGCATATATCGAAATGGTACCAACAACATGGAACATACTTTCTCCCCGTATCTGATAACATCTTTTACGTACTGTGTATGGTTAGTTCATATCTTAAAGGAAAAATGTATAGTTAAAAACCGCATGTTTGTGAGAACAAGAAAAATTCCCCTTAAGGTTGTGTTCTATACAACACATTGTTGCGCCGAAATAACATGGGCTCGCATGGAAGAATAACACGCACGGACGTTTAAGTGGTCAAAAGTACTCCTCTTCCTAAGTGGTCAAAACTATGGTTCAGTATAGCTTTTGTTTTAGAAAGAAGAAAATTTCTCTGAATAAACACAGACAGTCTCAAATATATATAAGCTGTGAAATATTAAAACTTTTTTTCGGGAATAGACAAACAAGTAATAAGAAAAAACTTAAAAATATTAACTTGCTGAATATATTTAGAAATAATAAAGGCCTATTCCTAAATAAAATTATCATTTAATAAAATTATCATTTAATTTAGCTATGTTACCTTTTAGCTGATTTATAATTACGCCTACTATGATTTTAAACACATTGTTATATTTTAGCCTTAATCCAATTATATTTTACTTATAATTGATGATTGTAGGCTACACTGGATAAACCATTACAAACCAATATTTTTTTAACTTTTGATTTGTTTAATTATTGTTAAGCAAATAAAAAGTATAAAATATATCAATCACAAAATTCTTGAGCTAATATTGGTAAACAGATCTTGAGCACACAGATAAGACCAAATTTATATACACTTTATAAAAAACTACAAACCAATATTTTAAAGATTTTATTAAATTTTAATATTAGCTCAAGATCTTCTGATTGCATGGTTTATTTTATTTCATTTCTTGCTTTAACAAGTTCAATGCCTTTAACAAATTCAAATTAGAGCTCTTATGGATAGATTTGGGCAATAATAGATGTTTGGCAATCAAAACAACAGCATTATCAACCTATCTTTAAAAAAAATAGGCAACAACAAATTGCATAAACGGAATACCTTATTGTACATTCATTAGGTACTAAACTACTTCATATTGCTTCTATGCATTAAGTACTGAAATATTTTTATAATTATAGTAATAATAGCCTATCGCTGTAATGCAAGTTATGTTTGATTTAATCCATATAAAGTATTAAAAGAAAAATATTTATTACGGCTTGGTTTAAATTCAAATAGCCTTTTTAATAAAATAAAACTTCATTTAATCAGGTAAACAAACTGGAATAATTTTCCGTTTAACAAATATGTTGCTCCCATCACCAAGTTAATTTTTTGGGAATTGGAAATACTATACACACACATTATTTCAGTTTATAACATTACAAATTTAACACTACGTATTACAAACAAACATTAAAAATTTTAATATAATTACGTAGGCTATTTTTTTTTTTTTAAATAAAGGGATTTCTATTTGGTTTGATTTTCTACTATTATTAAATACTACTTCCTTGTAAGTAATGATAATGTCTATTATCATTACAGTACTACTCTATAAATTATTAAACTTGATCACAAGTTTTCTTATCATATCATGTCTTATCATCGGCAATAACTGAGCGAGTTAATCAACACAATACAACTTGGTTGTGTAAGGAATCCTCTCTGAACTGTGCCGGATCATTTAAGTATTTTATGACATTTAATGCATTTTTTTAATTACAAAGTTTCACATTTTATAGTATTCCAAAACATTTTTTTAAAGTTGACTGGAAATTTAGGCTAAAAAGTTTAAAAAATAGATTTATAACTTTGAACAATTATTGTAGATACAGATTTTAACTAAACAATTTTAGTTTTCTTCGCTTTGTTCTACTACACACTTAAGTTTATGGTAATACTAAAACCAATCATTGCTAAAACACAATAGTTGTAGGGCTTAACCATATTTAAACAAATATTTGTATAGAAGAATAAATCCTAAACACTTGCCTCTTCTTGTCGCTCACAGGAAAGTAAAACATTCGAAGTTCACTGTGAGTTTTATTATTGGCATCACATCCAAAATAGTGACAGTTTACATAACTAGCCATGTTTATATACACATATAAATTTTAATTTAGGCCTGCTGACATACTATGGTAAGAGTTAGATGATTGTTGTGAAGAATATTAGCCGCGTACCTCGACAACTGCAACCTGCTATCAACAGCTGCGCACCACAAAATTAGCATATCTTGATAAATCTTTGGTCAATCTTCAAAAATGAGGTATTGTTAGATTGTTATAAAAATACCTATAAAAAGGTACCGGTACTCATGTAAAATGTTTATACCATTAGCCATTTTACAGTTATTCCAGTTCAAAGAATTTAAATGGCCACCATTTTGGTTTTGGATTTAGAAAGATACAGATAGTTCAGATTTATTAATTTTAAAAAAAAAAATATTACGTGAAAAAAAATATTGCGACTGTGTGAGTAACTATAAAAGTGCATAAAAGTTTATTTATGAAAAACACCACGTTTGGAGTGCCAAATTATAAAAGTTCCATCTCTAAAGTAATAATCTTATCTAATTTATGTAAATAAATAAATTCAACTCACAAATAACAAGAACACAAAAGCTGGCTTTCTTTTATTGACTCAATAAGAAAATTATTTGTCAACACTAATTGAAGGTATTATATTTTAAGCTTAACATTCATTCGATAGGCCTAGTTCAGTATGATTCTTCATCCAATATTCTAATTAAAGTCTATACATGTTACTTCAACAGAAAAGTAATAACGTTAATAAAATAAATCAATTGTCTTTTTTGAATGTCTCGAGGTTTAAGTAATAATAAATAGTTTGGATTGTTCTATCTATTATGAATATATATATATTAGGTAACACAAGTACACTTAATCTCGGTGGGTCGGTGCCGATTTTTCCCAAGTTCAGGTTAAGATACATAAACAAAAAGAAATAATGTAACACATAGTTTAATGCAGTGTTTTTCAACCTTTTTCATGACAAGACCCCCCTAGTATCAAAAAATATTTCGTGACCCCTCAACCATTTTTTCCATGTATGTTGAAAATATGTAATACTTATAAAAATTTTAGGCGTTTGCGTTATTTGCAATCTGATATAAAAATATAATTAAGTATTAAGTACGTAAAACATATAATTTTAAATTGAATACGTGGCCAATTGATAACTAACAAATACAAACATATTAGATGTATATAAATAAATAAAATATATCGTTAGGGCCTAGACTCCCAGCGCCGTCTGTTGGTAACACTACGAACTAGTGCAGGTTCCGGATGTTAGCAACATATGGCGCTGGTAGTCCACGAAAGATCCACAAGTTTCGAGATGTTTCTTTACGCTTCGAGATAATTCTAGCGAGAATGTGCTGGCCTATAAATACGGCGGTTGACCGCGGCCATGGCAGTTTGATGCAAGACAGCGACTGTATGTGTTCGGTGTTATGTGGACTGTAAGGTGCCTTGGAATTGGAGTAATTATAGACTGATTTATGAGCGTAAGTCATGTGTGGTCATGTCTGCTGTTTAGTTGTTTGAAGAGCGCGAACCACTTGTTTTCGCGGTACGTATTTATTTGAGTTGTTATAATTGAAAATGGATAAATTCCTGAAAAGATCATCAGAACCATCAACGTCTAGCGGGAGTAGTGGAATAAAAAAAAAACGTCTTTATGACAACAACTATTAAAAATTTGGGTTTACTGTGATTGACGGAAATTTTCACTATCGCCGACTTGATCTTATTCTTCGGGGAGTTTGTGTTTGTGAGTCTTAGAAATAAATTAATTCAAAATTTGTTTTCTTTTTGAGTATATTTTTTTTTTTTTAATAGTAGAATCACTAGAGAATATTCTACAGATATTAGACAATGTAAATTAATAAATAAATTGAATAAAAACACTTAATAACTCCATATTACATTTAATCTTTTTTTAATCTAGTTTGTATATCTATAATGTTAAGAAATGAACTAATTTGGATTTTGTAATCCGTGCAAATTGTGGTTCAATCACAGGTAGGTTATTCTGATGTGGGCGTGGCTATCCTAAACAAATATGTCTCCCTTGGTACATTTTAGATGGTCATAACTTGATTTTTGCATTTTTCCTGTTTTAACAGCGTATATTTAATGTTTTTGCCAAAGACTTTTTATTCATAAAAAGGTTCATTCGGTTTATAGGCCATATTAGTTTTCCTCTAAAAATTTTGGTTCTCTCGTATTCATAGTTTTCTTTACGGGTTCCGCTTTAAACTAGTCATTCGTTAAGCAAAAGATTGTGAATTTCAAATGTAAATATTTAATGAATAATTTGGTATCGTATTAAGGTAATAACTTTCATGGATTGATCTACAAGTTTTGTTTAGTTTTGATATAGGAAATATAGGTTGAAAATGTCAGGAAGTAATTTTAATTAATTTCTTTCCATATCAAAAACCGGGTTATTTGACAATTTCTGTGTTTTTCTGGGAGTTTGACATAATTTCCGCTAGGTGTCGTTTGCTTACAATCACCTGTTTGAATGACACCTCTCTTTAACTTTTTTAAATGAAATTATTTATTTACCTTTGGATAACATTTATTATATTTTAAATTGTTATATAACTTTCGGACGATTTCAATATATTTAGATTTGGTTTTGGCCCTGAAACATTGCCTTAAAATATTGGTAGAGAGTTCTGATACACCCTGTGTAATACATATAATTTATGTATATACCGTATACATAAAGTAAAGTGGTTCTAATAGATTCATGGAGTCGGAAAAAGTATTCAACACCAAAAAATATTACTTTTAAAATACAAATATGTACTACCTAAAAATATATTATACAGGGTGACTATTTTAAGTGTGCCACCATTGGTATATCAGCAGCGACAAGATTTACAGGAAACTTTAAATGGGGGACTTCACCTACTTTTTGTGTAGGAGATGTATTGGTGTGCGCACGCATGTATTTATGAAGATGGAGGACACTTTGAAAACCTACTTTAAGTTATAATTAATTAAGTCATCTTGACTGCCTTTTTGAGTCCCAAAACATTTTGTTGCTATGATACAAAGAAGTTTCTTACAGTATTATGTACACTTTACGATGTAGGAGAAAAAATCTGTAAAAATTGTACAGTTGTCATGTAAGCTATTTAGATACTTTTAACAGATTCGCTTTTAACTTAAAACAAACAACTAATTAATCTAAATTAATTAATTATGACTTAAAGCAGGTTTTCAAAGTGTCCTCCATCTTCATAAATACAAGCGTGCGCACATCAATACATCTTACACAGTGGTTGCGTTAGCGATTTTTTAACAGTAATTTAAATAGGTTTTTTGTACAAAATAAAGTATTTATGAAATTGCAACAGCTTTTTAACATTCCATTGTAAAACATATTGCACTTTGAGTTAAATTTTATTGTTTGCAAATTGAAAATAAGCCTCTTTAATAATTGTTGAAATAAGAGTTTCTGAAACTTTCAGCGCTCCTAGCGGCTAAACGGTTAAGTTTATCAAAAAAACACCAAGAATAAAAATGTCTTAAAATTGCATGTAAAATCCAAATCTGTCATAAAAAGTAGGGGTTTCCATACAAAATTTGAAAGTTGACCGCCATATTGGAAAATGGCAGCATATTTTCGAAATTTCAAATTCATATTTTTAATTGCCACTAAAAAGTAGGTGAAGTCCCCCATTTAAAGTTTACTGTAAATCTTGTCGCTTCTGATATACCAATGATGACACACTTAAAATAGTCACCCTGTATAATACATATAATTTCTTTATGTGCCAATTATATATTATGTACTATTTATACATATAAATACGTAAATATTGGCTTATATAGAGAGTTAGAGGAATGGAATATTAAAAAATAACGATATTTAAGTTTTTCTGCAAAATCTCGGAATTTACACATAAAGTTAAAACTGCTCCAACTTCCTTCCTAGTAACTTTTTCGCAGGACGAAAGATTGAAAAGTGAGTTAGCCAAAGAAGGCAAAAACGTAGGGAAATGTGTTTTTTATCAATCTTGTAGCATATTTTGTGAGCTTTAATTTTGTATAGAATGGTCTTATCGCTAAGACGCACCTTCTATAGGCTCCCTTGCACCCCGCTCACCTGCTAGGAGTGAGGGCTTTTAGTATGTTTACCTCCTAACTAGTCCAAACAATGTCCCAAAGTCAAAAATTGTGTTCGACTATTGCTACATTTAGCCTACAAGAATGTGTGCAAGGGATCTTTAATAAAGCTAGACCAGTTGATCTGTCCTCAGTCATTGTTGATTTATGACTCTGTCTTCAATCTTCCTCTTTGCACTGGCAACACTTACAGAAAAAGTTGCAATTTTTTTTAAAGAACTTAATAGTTTAAATACGTTAAGTTGTGGTATTACTTTTAGAGATATTTTTCTAAACATGAGTGATGTAAATTATTTTTCATAAAAGTTGGATGAGCAATCGCCTCCTGAATCCGCAATTGCTATAAAGACAATTTACTGGTTAAGTATATATATGTATAATTTGGAGGGGAGTGAGGAGAGAAAAAGGTTGTATGATATGTACTGTATAATCTCAACCAATCAAACCTCTTACAATGTTCTGACGACCTCAAGCAAGTGATATTTTTAACCTGAAGATGGAATCATGTTGACATCCGAAACAATGGTAGTGTTTTACAACACAAAGATTATCACTTGACGGAACTATAACAGGTAATTTATCAGCCTGTCATAACAATTTGTTAAAAATCAAATTAAAGTTGATTAATGTAAAATCATGTACCATTTTCTTATTGAATCCTCAAATTATAGTTATTTGTGGGTTTTTATTCCTAACATAAATAAAGTGACTGTCAAATTTTGCAACATACACTTGTCCATTTAATAAGCTTTCAATTGATATAAAATATTAAAAATGGTTTTAAATTATGTTGAGAAAAAACAGGGTTAAAATGTAAAAAACATGGTTATATAATAATTACGAATGATGTGAGAAACAAAATATATATCTCTGTGAGATCTGTGTGAGATATTTTATCTGGTTTTTACAAAATTGTTAATGAATTACCTTTTGGAGGATTATGATCGTGATCCGATTTTAAATATTATGTGTTATATTGCAGTGCAATTCGGTCACTTAAGTCAGCATATGACTTGCAAAGGAGAAAGAGACACATAGGCTACATACAGACAATGATCGCATTATCACGCATAATTGTCATAGAAATTATTTATACAGTGGTAAAAATAGGATCAAAATCGGTTCACTAGTTTTCGAAATCAGCTTGAAAGAACAGTAAAACAAATGTTTTCAGGTAGCTTTATTTTATACTATGTGGAGATAATAACGTAAAGTAAACTAAGTTACAGTATCTTTTTATAATTTAATATTTGTTAGTAATCATGTTGTATTCTTATTGTAATCCGTGTTGAGATATTTAAAGATAGCCTTTGTCGCCATTAAATTATAAATTAAACATTTATATCAGAACTTTGTATGTATAATTTTTTGGTACAATATTCTTAACCCTTGATCTGTTCATGCTAATTTTTTGCAACTCCAAGCCATTTCGGTGCTTGTGCAAACATATTTTCAACAATTCGCCAAATATAGTAATTATAAAACAATCCAAAAGTGTTTCATAGCTTTTTTGTAGAGAAAGGTTCAAAGAATTTATATATGCCAGTTAAAAAATGATTGATGTAAAATTTACAAAGTTATTAGCTCAAGAAACAAAAAATGTTCAGTAACGAAAGGAAAAGTTCAACCTTAGGCCTACATAAAAAGTAGTAAACATTTTTTGTAATTTTCATAAATGTAAAAAAGTTTTGTGATTTAGTTCTAAATAGAACTGTATAAAAATATTGATCAATTTCAAATTTCTTATTTTGAAAGCACCAGTTTTTATGTTCGTACTACAAGACTGCTAACAAAACTAGGCCTAGTTTGAATAGTAATTTAGGAATAGTATATCCCTTGCCCAAATATGAAATATTATTATAAGAAAGTGTAGAGGATAAATCATAGAATTTATCCGTATTCATCTAAACTCTCATTTTGTAAACTATTTCTCATTGTATTACTTGTTTCACAAAATTAGAATAAACTGTCAAACGTTCGCGTGGATAAAGGGCATACAAAGAGCGTGGGAATTAGACTTGAGTTGCGATCTCAAGCGGAAGTTTGAATTCTAGAAAAGTCTGTATTTCTCACTGCTGTATGAATAACATCTAATCAGTAAAATCTAGTTTACTTTACACCAAAGGAAAGATCGAAGTTTTCCCTACAAAACGATATAAAAATATAAATACAACTAATTGTAAGCGAAATATCGAATGCAAAATGTGCTGTTTTATTAGTTGAAAACTGTCCAATTGCTTACAATTGTTTACAAAAACCTTTATATTTTCAAAACTATAAGAGTGATTGGAAGGCAGTTTTAGAAAGTTCAAATCTTGACAAATCCAATAGTATCTTTATATTATTGTTAAAATATTTCTGTCGAGCAATATTGAGCTTTATAGAAGTGACCAAATTGAGTAATTTATTTGTATTTTATTCGCGCGACATTAGGTTTACAGAAAACTAGAATTTTAAAACGATGATTACATATGTCAATATACATTTTAAAACAAATTCGTAAATACAAAATTAAAGTTTAAAACATTTCCTTTCCAACGGTTTTTGTTTTATTGTGATTGGATGTTTTTAGTTGGTGAAATATTCAATACAAAGTAGAGTTATCAATTGAGTAGTGTGAGACCTAGGCCAAGCGTTTTGAATGCTCAATTGATATTGACTGCTAGGGTTAATATTTTCACTTTTCTGTTTATGTCTTTTATTGATTGCATTATTAAAATCTCAGTCAATATTCAACGTAAGAAAATGCTCCTATTAAAAATTATATTAGTTATTTACTTTGATATCAATATAAATTTTGTAAATAGGATACGGTAAGTTGTATACACAAAGCAAACACCAGTGGAAGATTGGGAGCTCAACACTATTGTAAATATCAATTTGTAGGCCTACTAAAAACTAAAACTAAAACTTAGTTGATCCTGTCATGAAACAATCAACACTACTTGAATTTGTGCTTCAAAAGCTCTCACAGAATAGTGCATTAGGTGGCCTATCTAGAAGGTCCATAATCAAAACTGTTACTATGATATCAAATTGAAAATTTCATTCATAGTCCAGTATGGCAACAGTTAAAATCCATTTGATTTCATTGTTGGATCCGTTATAAGCTTTATTTGTGCGAGTGAAAACTCTCTTAGTCTGTTTAGTAAGTAAATAGTTATACAAAAAGAAAATAATAAAATATCCGAGAGAGCAAGGTTTTACTGTATTATCTCCCGAAGGAATTAAATAAGTGATACTCAACTGAAAAACTAAATATTTTATTTCTTTTAAGATTTTTTCCTCTTTAGCTTCCTCAGTTCTCCTTCTTGATTTGCACCCCAGCTGTAGATCTGTTTCACCCGTTGCATTCTTTCCTCATCGCTGAAATGAAAAAAATAAAGGATGTAATTTAAATTTTAGTAAGCCATATTATTTTATTACATACATTAAAAAAGTACTCTGAGATTAA
This sequence comes from Philaenus spumarius, assembly GCA_018207615.1. Lineage (NCBI taxonomy): Eukaryota > Metazoa > Arthropoda > Insecta > Hemiptera > Aphrophoridae > Philaenus > Philaenus spumarius. The sequence continues at coordinate 356,268 of JAGFPH010000929.1, forward strand.
ATTATTTGTCATTTGAAAGAAAATTAATAGAGGCTTGACCGTCTAGAAATAAATTTTTGTTCTAAGGTATTACACAAAAGACAGGATGGTTTTAATATTAACTGAAAAGGTGATAGCAAAAGAAAATTTGCAATAATCTTGATGAAAAATGTTGTGTTATAAATCAGAAATATTCTGCAATTTTTAGCTTTTAAGGCTCTTTTTTACCTTGAATAAAACTCCCGCGTGTACAGTATGATTTTAATAAAAAGGTCCGACTCAAGCCGCAAAATCGTTGAAACATACGTTCGTAATAACGTGTTTCGGATTCTATTTATAAATTATAATCTGGGAAACTACTTTAAGTTATAAAGAAGGCTTTATATTTTTTACGTGTTAGCTTAAAATATGGAAATTATTGCTTAAAACTCCCAAAAAAATCATTAAAAATAATCAATTTTTACTCAGTTAAACTGTTGATTAAAAGGAGTTGCCGTTGATTTCTTTCAATTATGAGACATAAGACAAAAGCACAAAGCCGTAAAGAACAATTTAAGGTGTTTCACAACTTTTTAGGTTGAAAAACGGTGTCTGAAACACGTTAGTACGAAGTGCAAATTTTTGCTGTTTTACGCAAGGTATAGAAGATCCTTAACAATATTATATTAATTGATCAAATTAAATTGTTTGAAGTAGATAAACCTAATATCTAAACATAAATAAAAAGCATTAAAAACATTTGTCTTGAGACGAGAAGACACGACTGAGAAGAGGGAAGTATTGAACGTGGCTCAGTGCAATTAGCTTTATAAGTAGCTCAGGCGGTTAGTTTCAAGTACTAAATCAACAGTTTCATCAAGTTTAAGGATGTTGACTTAAACCCAAAACATTGCATAAAATATCTTTGCCTAGTTTCAATATGTTGCAAGTTCCACTATTCTTAACTATTTTTTGGAAGCACATTGCACTTGCTCAAAAGAACGAATTAAATTAACTTATTTACCTCTTCGCCTGGTTCCTAAATTTAATCTTTGCCAAGAAAGACTTGTCTCTTCTAACTTCTCTGAGAGCTCCTTTCATCTCTTTCTTATATTTATGTAATAATTTCTGTTGTTCTAATTTTTCTTCGGGTAAATCTTTGTATCTCTTTCCATCATACCTGAAATAATTACAACATGTGATTTAATAATAGACATATACATTTCATACAAAACAGCGTCAGCGTTAAGAGGAATTTTGTATCTGCAAAAAAATATGATTAGGAACACATTTTTGGGTGTGTTCTTTTTAAAAGGAAAACTTTGTAGGACCACTAATTTACCTGTTTGTTACAATAGATTTTTTCCAGAATTTATAAATGCATAACAATGAAATTTGGGATAGTTACAAAACACACTAAATCTCATACATTCAAATAATCAGAATTCTAGAAATATCTAACTATGAATTTTTTTGGGGGGGGGGGGGGGGGTCAAAGTAACTATATCCTAGTAACAAATAATTCACTTACACTTTTTGTATATCGGGTTCATACATCTTTAGCACTTTAGGTTTTCTCTTTTCTAACATAACATACTGTAGTTTCTTTTTGGTCATCGTAATGAGAAGTTCTTGTACATATTTTATATTTTGTTTGATTGTTTCTGGATAGGACTTGATCTGAAAAAAAAACAATATCTTATTAATGATAAACACTTAATGTATTTCTTAGCGTTTGTTAGTTGTTGTTTACAGTACTTAAACTATTTGTGTGAGGAGTTTACATACACTGCACCAAATTTTAAACACTTGCCATTTTTTTCTTTTTAAAAAATCATATAGCTTTGACAGTGTTGACCTAACTATCAAAGTTAAGCGTCATCAGACAAGAAATATTCTAAAGAAAAATGTAAATAGGCTAGGGACAGAAATCCTTTATCTGGGCATAAATATCAACTACAAAAAAAAAAGAAGAAGATAATATTATAAACACAACATTTAAATTGTGATAGTGTATTTTAAGGCAATTGTATAGAATTATTCGACTTTGATGATAGCAAAAATGCCAAGATTTGAAAATTTTCTCACTAACCAATCTAACAAAAAAAGTTCATATTATAAGAATATAGTTTGGATTATAATCGTTGTTTTTAAAGAGTACTTTTAGTAAGTATTTAGTTAAATAATAACCCTTTTTGTGTAATAAAATTTTTTGAACTTTGTCTAAAGTATATAGTTTATGCATTGCTAAAACAATTATATATTTGTTTCTGTTATGTATTTATGTATAGGTAGATTCAGTAAGATTCATTGATTTATATAAGGTAAAAACCATTAAAAATTCTTCTTATGTAGGCAATGTATAATTTTTAACCTGAAAAATGACCAGTACTGAGCAATAACTATTAGTTGTTTTAGCGTGACTTGCTAAGTGATAAAATCAGCATATTTAAAAAAAATTAAAATAACTTTAACACATTAATGGTTTAAGAAGTGTAGCCACCTTCGAGTTACCAAGGAAAATGAAGAGGCAGATTTTGTTGGGCCAGAGCCATTTTTCGAATACTTAGAACTAGGGATGGGTCGATTCTCAAATTTATCGATTCCGATTCCAAGAAATCGATTCCCGATTCCGATTCCAATGACCATAATTGCAAAGGGAAGTTAACATTGTTATTTAATTTTAATTGCATGGTACATTGATGTTAATGTTATTTGTTAATATTGTTATTGAACTAACAGGAACTTACATAAAACTGCGCATTTGGATTCATTAAAAAATGTATACACTTTTTTTCATTATTCTGCAACAAAAAAGCTGTTTTCTATACCTGTGCACATAGACGTAGAAAACACAGAAATGCAAGTACTTATTTTCTGTGCACAATACTGTAAAATCAGCTGTGGAGGGATCAGTAACTTTACGGATCTCCAGCTTATTTTACAAATAAGAATAAACATCAGTTTTATGTAAACAGCTGATTGATTTTGTCAATGGAAATATAACAGAAAAATCAAACAAGTTTAATAGTTTTTTATATATATATATATAAAGTTGTTTTGATTAAAAATATGTTGCTTTTTCGGTATAGTATAATGAAAAATATCGTACGTAACTCCGTAAGTTTTTCCGTGCTTGCTCATGAAAATCCTGTACTCGGTTGCGCCTCACGCGGGAACTATCATGCTCACACAGAAAAACCCTATTTACTGGTCTTGTAACACAATATACTATTTAAGGAGTAGGGGTTTAACTTTTTAAGGATAACTTAGAAACAGAAAAACCATATACAATAAATATCAGTAGGGAAAAATGTAAAACATTCTTAATTTGATGTATGTAGACATTTTCCCCAGTAAAATGTTTAGGCAATTGTTTCCTTTGTTAAGTAAACGCTTCTTGTTTTAATTTTATTCATGCGTAGGCTGTTATTTGTACACAAGAAGTCAAGTCAGGTAGGCTCAAGGTCAATCACTTATGGATTCGTTTCTTATCGTGTCTATAGAATTAGGGGTCTACTGTGACGAAAACTAACACATATAGATCGGAACGAAAGTTTAAAGTAATAATTCTATTTGTTTTAGATGATCGGATAAAACATTTTGGACATTTGTGGGACTTACGTTACCCGTGATTTATGATTTTTGTAGAAGTCCCGACGGAATGCCTTTGTTTTACTTGTTATTCATTCCCGCAAATAGCTACATTTAATTTCCACTTATTCCGAATTTTACAACTGTCATCTAAATTACATTTTTGCAGATAGCCGTTGTAATTTAAACTAAGGTTTACGCCGGCGTTTTCTAAAATTAGCGCTAATAATATTCGTCGTCGTATTTTTTTGACGACATTCGTCATTTTGTTTTAAATAATATTTCACCAATGGTAGTTCATGTTCATAAAATTGGCACAAATTTAATTCGGGCATAGATTTTTTGAGGGCATTCACTATGGTACTTAAATTATGTTTAAATTGAGCTTAGACTAATAATAGGGTTTCTCTTTAGCCATTGCCTTGTGAACAACCACTTCAAAAACATGATCAAGGCAGCAGTGGACACACTTCACTTCTGTCATACGCATAAAGAAACGACTCAACGCTGGCTATATGATTGTAAATCTCGGCTACTTCATCTCGGTAGTACATTCTCCATTGCTACTGAGATAGAAAACACATTCCCCAAAACCATTTTAGGCTTCGTAAGGAGCCTGAACCTTGACTGGGATTAAGTTTGTATGGTAGTCATAAAAGATCCTCTTAGGTCAGTGACAAAAGCAAAATAATTAACCTCAGTCATAATAAATAATATTTTTAAATGGGTTGCATAGTGAACCACTTGTAAAAAAAATTGTAGCCAACTAAATTGGGTCATAAATTATAAGAGATTTTCTGTTTGCATTTTAAAATTTGATTCTGTAACACATAAAAACACATAATGTCATGATTTTATAGAATATCTTTATATTGCCTTATATTAACATTAATGCACTTATATTGGTAACGTTTAATACAAAAATAAAACAAGTCATTACCGGCAACTGTTGAAGAATCTTCTGACAAGGTTTAAATATAACTGAAGCTGTAGGCAATGGTTCGTAATATTTAGCAAAATGTGTAAGTAATTGTACAGAAGTGTTTATACAGCGAAGGCGGAAGGTATCATCACATACACTATCAGGTGTCAAGTCAAAACATCTCAAGCGTAAATCATTTTGACTGTCCTTTCTGAAATATAAAACACAATATGATAGGTGGAGCATAGATTAAGCGATATTTTTAGAACCTGGGATCATTGTGTATTACTTTAAACTATAAAATCATTTGAAAATCACATTAGATCAATATTTTGCGTATTTAAAGTAAATTGAAATGTACTAATGAGCTGTAGAACAACTCTTATCCAAATTAACTAATAAAACTAATAAAACATTCTAAAATAAAAACAGATTAGAAGTGAACAAATTGTATTCATAATAATATAGTAATAATGGCTTGATAGTTATTAAAAAACAAAACTAATAAAGTAATACATAATTTTATTGATCAAATAGTCTCTGGGTCACTGAATTTAATATAACAGATTGATAAACAAATTTTAATTTGTCCGTCTATTACTCTAGGCACGATTAATTACTACAACAGAAACGATGACAGTAAACATTACTGATTACTACAACTGATACAACAACCCTGACATGACTGACTACTACTACAACAGATACTACGCTAGACACGACTGATTACTACAACTGAAATGATGACAGTAGACACTACTGATTGCTACAACTGATATAACGACCCTGACATGACTGATTACTACTACAACAGATACTACGCTAGGCACGACTGATTACTACAACTGAAACAATGACAGTAGACACTACTGATTGCTACAACTGATATAACAACCCTGACATGACTGACTACTACTACAACAGATACTACGCTAGGCACGACTGATTACTACAACTGAAACAATGACAGTAAACACTACTGATTGCTACAACTGATATAACGACCCTGACATGACTGACTACTACTACAACAGATACTACGTTAGGCACGACTGATTACTACAACTGAAACGATGACAGTAGACACTACTGATTACTACAACTGATATAACGACCCTGACATGACTGACTACTACTACAACAGATACTACGCTAGGCACGACTGATTACTACAACTGAAATGATGACAGTAGACATTACTGATTACTACAACTGATATAACGACCCTGACATGACTGACTACTACTACAACAGATACTACGCTAGACACGACTAATTACTACTACTGACATAATTTTTATTTTGTTGTTGTTATTTTATGAATTGAATAATTATTTTTAGTTGCTCTTTACACCTTACCAGATTCACTCCCAAGCACAGGCCTCTTTGATTATGTGGGTTTATTTTTCTCATCAATTTAAGTACGTTATAATCCTACTGTAAAATGTTTAGAAAAGAAATGTTATTCGATTTGATATTAAAAAAACAAAATAGACTTTTGGACTGTAAGTTTGTTTAAAATTTTAATAAATCAACAATAATCAGTGTGGTTAATCCAATTAATAATAATTCATGATTACAACATATCAATACTCACACAACATTCTGCGACTGGGATAGCACCAACAACCTAACGTTAGGTTTGAATGGAGGAATGGTTTTTACTTCACCATCAGCCTTTAGAGCCATGTTTAAACACCCTCGGAGGAAGTTGACTGCTTCGCCACAGAATCTCTTGGATAAGGAAACATACTGTTGGAAATAAAAATATACATTACATATGAATTGATAATATAAAAACCTGCTCAAGTAATTTTTACTGTGCCTTTCTGAAACTGTGCAGATTTTAGACTTTCCAAACTCCAACTAGTTTTATTTGAACAGTCCCCAATATAAGGGATTGAAATTATTATTCAAAGCTATAAAATTGTTAATATTAGACAGCTTAGAGTAAGAATAAAAGATAAACCCACTGATGAGGCATTCCGTTCAGTGCCGTTCAGATATAGAAAAATCTGCAAATTTTGTAATAATAAGATAATAGAGGGTTTAATTTGTATAAACCTAAGGACAAGAACAGAATTTAATTCATGAATACTTACATGTATTCTAAAACAAAAAAATATAACTTTAAACAGCTTTATTTTGGGATCTATTTCAATGTACATCAACAATTCAAGTATGAAAATATTCCGGTTCTGTTTGAAGCACAACAGTATTCAAATTAAATGTAAGAATATTTCATTCATAATGCTACATCGAATAGGCCCTATATTAGACATTACCATAAGTTACCCAGGAGAGAAGTCACCGTAAAACCAATATTTTTATAAGGATGAACGATATTGAATTTAAGATTAGCTTGGGAACTAGCTAAGTTACAGCAATGATGCAATATTAAAATATTCCATTTCTGGAATTTCTTGACTTTTGGTATAGGACACCTGAAATAGAAATTTGGTAACCTTATTTTCAAGATAAAATAAAACCTGAACACAAAATCTCACAATAAATACGTTTACTAACCTCAAACGCGTTTCAACGACAATGTCGCCATCCTCAGTGATGCACGGGCTACAGTAACCAAACTATAACTGATCTAACAGTGTGACAACACACCGTATAAATACCTAACCAGAAGGGGCGTACCCTACAGGGGGCGTGTCCTAAACCTATTCTAAGGCGTTAACCACCGCCTACCGTTAATCAAACATCTTAACAATAACAATATAACTTAAATAAGATTGCTAAACTAATATTAATATTTAACAAAACATAACATTATTACATTAATAAAGAATTCTGTACAGGACCTAATTCATTATTCACAATTATGTTACGGTATTTGTTAATATAAAAAGTTTCCCAAGCGTCCAATGTGTTGGGTTTAGTTACATTTTTTAACAGTTTAGAATTTTCTATTTTAAAATGATGATTTTCATCTAAACAATGCTTAGCCATAGCAGATTTATCAGGCCTATTATATTTTAAATGAGAAAAGTGTTCTTTACCTCGTATCTTCATGCTTCTTATGGTTTGACCTATATACTTTTTAGGACACATTTCGCAGTTAATACAGTAAATTCCAGATTTGTCGTATTCTTGAATTTTGTCTTTAGGATTACCCAACATCTTACCAAGATTATTATCAGCCGTCAAAGCTACATTCAAATTTGCATATTTCGCTAACGATTTTCTAACAACATTACATAATGGTGGGGCAAACGTTGTTTTAACCCATCGTTGTTGGGGCTTGTTGCTCACAAGAGTGCACCTTGATTCCTTGATTTTTTTTAAATTCATTTTTCTTACTATGTTATCTATTAATTATTTAGAATACCCATTAAAAATCGCAGCACCATACATCGTACGCCCCTTATGGTTAGGTATTTATACGGTGTGTTGTCACACTGTTAGATCAGTTATAGTTTGGTTACTGTAGCACGTGCATCACTGAGGATGGCGACATTGTCGTTGAAACGCGTTTGAGGTTAGTAAACGTATTTATTGTGAGATTTTGTGTTCAGGTTTTATTTTATCTAGATTCTTTCTCACAAGTCAAGCTCATAAGTTACTTATTTTCAAGCTAATCAAAATATATATTAATGTCTTACAAAAATGTACAGATATAAAAATCTTGAATCATACTGGCTAGATTCAATAGGAAATTATTTGTTTTATAACACAGGAAAACGGCATTATATAAATATGAACTAGAACAGTTCGTGAAACTAAATAAATAACCCAGAATCATGTTTCAAAAGAATTGTTTTCTCCTCTCCGGTATAAGAAAAGTTTATTACGATTTGTAGAATCTCTACTGTTTATTATACGAGGGTCGTTCAGAAAGTAAAGAACGAATGCGCATCACGCGCGGCGCAGATGCCCCACTACTGCGATTACGTGCGCGGCCGCTTGCTCCTTCCTTTCTCTTCAGAGTGAGATGAGTCTCATTGCTGTGTGGTCATGCTACTTGTTTTCGCAGCGTTTTAAATCGAAAATGTGAAGTACGGAGGGTAATCTGCTTTTTGAATGCTCAAAAAGTTAAGTCCATTGAAATTTATAGGCAAATTAAAGCTGTCTAAGGTGAAGATGCGATGAATGAGTCATCAGTAAGAAAGTGGTGTATCATGTTTAACTAAGGAAGAACTAACGTGCATGATGAAGATCGGAGCGCGAGGCCATCACTAGTCACGGATGAACTGAAGCAAAAAGTTGAAGAAACAATTCAGAAAAATCGACGTTTCACTTTGACGACTTTACATGACTCTTTTCCACAAATTTATCGATCACTCCTACATGAGATAGTGACAGATCATCTTGGTTACAAGAAAGTGTTTGCTCGGTGGGTGCCTAAGATTTTGACGGACGACCATAAGGCGAAACGCATGGAGGCAGCCCTTGAACTTTTTACTCAATATGACAAAGATGGAGACCAATTTCTTGATCTTATTGTTACGGGAGATGAAACATGGGTTTTGTATAAGACTCCAGAAAGCAAGCGTCAGTCAATGGCGTGGCATCACACAAATTTGCCCTCAAAACCCAAAAAGGAAAAACCATTGTTGCAGACTCGCAAAGTCATGGCAACGGTTTTTGGGACCGAAAGGAATTAATCCATGTGGATTTCATGCCACGAGGTGCAACAATAAACTCAGAATCCTACTGTGAGACTCTTCAATGACTTCGTAGCGCCATCCAAAACAAGAGGCATGGAATGCTGTCGGCTAAAGTTTTTTTTCATTCACGACAATGCCCGGCCTCATGCCTCAGCACGAACACGGCAAGAACTCCAAATTCTGAAGCGGGAAATCTTTAGTCATCCTCCCTAAAATCCTGACCTAGCACCCAGTGATTTTCATCTGTTTTCAAAGTTGAAGCAATTTTTGGGTGGAAAACGGTTTGGAAATGACGATGAACTTAAAGAAGCAGTGAAAATATAGCTAAAATCTTTCGCGGCTGATGAGTATAACATCGGGATAGAGAAACTGGTCCCACTTTACAACAAGTGTCTCGACAAAAATGGGGATTACGTAGAAAAGTAGAATAAGGTACTGTGGCTCTGTAAATAAAGTTTGGTGTTGATATCTTTTGTTTTTATTTAACTGTGCTAAAAAATTCTTTACTTTCTGGACGACTCTCGTACGTATCAATCAATGAATAGCTCTATCAAGTGAATTAGATGAATTGAACCAAATCTTTAAACAAATTTGAACTTTCAATCAGAGTTCCAACGTTTTACACAAGTAATTCGTAAAATACAGAACAAAGTATGGGATAAGGGAAATTCTATTTCAGGCATTAAAAAAACTGTAGCTTTAGATAAAAATCACGACTTTTAGGGGACTTGCATGACCTTTTATCCAATTTGAGACTTTTTCGGCACTAGTATACCACCGTTTATGGGAAAACCATGTTAAAACTTTCAGGAATGTGTTATACGAGCCATATTGAGTAACTACGTCGTATGAAGTGCCAAGAAAAAGTGCCTGTAAGAGTAACCATGTCATAGCACATGATAGTTGTTGCTTAGCAATAGTGGTTAAAATTAGCAATGTAAGAAGCTATTATCTGCTAAGTACTAGGCCTACACAAATAGTTTTCATGCTATTGAAGATGTGCCTTGGTGGTAAATTATAGTCTATGATTGAGCTTATAATTTGCACCTAAGAGAACCTTTTCCTCCCACACATATTAGTATAACCGTTTCTGTTGTGACATGTTCTTTTGATTGTGTTCATTGGTGATTTTTTTTCTTATAAGAGTTATATAAAATAATATTATTATAAAAAATGTGCGGATTGTTGTGTCGGCTATATGCATTCACACATGATTAAAAAATTTCACACAAAAAATCTTTTAAAAAAGTAAAAAAAAAAAATGTTTTTCTAACTTAATATTCATTGTCATATTTATTTTGATGTTCCCTTTCAGTGCCAGGCATTTTCTTCAATAGTGTACCCAAAGTGCCGATCTGATTTAGCGAATATGTAACGATTTAATAAAAAAATCTATATTTTTATTTGATAAGATATCATGATTTTGGTTTGTTTTTCTTCTAATAGACCTATAAATAATATCTATTACTCTAAACACCTTTATAATGTACCAACAAAAAATAAAATTACATACCATAACAAAACTTTTTGATAAAATTTTGAGTTTGTATGAAGAAACTAGATAGAGAAAAAATATATCACTTGAAAACTTGCACATCACTTTTGTTTTGTTCTATACTTATGTTAAAAATTTTGGGCCAATATCTTGCTAAATAAAAAAAGTTACTACTTTTTCGAAGTAAGAAAGTTTTAACTCATTATAACGACGACGATCTGCCTGAAGAAGCAAGGTAGGCAATATGGTTGCTTTGTAAAGTAACTAAGAGCGGTTAATTTATCTGTTTTATTTGGCATTCCTTAGCCGAGTGGATAACATGGTATCTTCCTGATCAGAAGATCCCAGGTTCGAATCTTGCGAGATCAGGTAGCTTTTCATATCTGTGGTTTGAGGGTGGAAAGGCGGAAGTAAAGCAAATGGTGGTTGGCTCGCTTTCAAGCTGACGGGATATGACTAGTTACCTGGTCTAAAGGCTTGGAATGTTTTGCATAATTTTAGTATAGTATTTCTGTATATATATATAAATTTTATTTAGAAAAAAACAACTGACGACATATGGGGGAATATTACACTGCAGAGGACACTACTTTTATTCATCCTTAAATATCTCACATCGATTTTGTATACTACATCATTTGTGATTGGATATACCACATAGTATTTTAAAACACCGAAATACAATATATCAAATGAGAAATAAATAAAATAATGCGAAGGATCGTCACCGTGCCACTCAAAGGGTCAAATAGATTTTAAAATGTTTTTGGGAAATTTATTTTTTCCTCCTTAGACCATTTTCTTAGCGGAAACATTAATTCATTTAGGCCTTGCTTATATGACTCTTGAAAGGGTTAAATTTAAACTTGGATTATCTCAAGAACTATTTAAAGTACAGCAATGGTTTAAATTTTAATCTTAAAGGACATTGTAGATCATAATTGATAAATCATAAAACAATTCATGTACTTCACCCACCTTGTAAGTAAAAAATTGATGATCACAGTAGTATAACTATATACAATATTCTTTGAAAGAAGATTTCTGTCATATACAAAGCCTACATGTTTCGTGTAGAAACAAAACACTTTGTGTCTTCAGGTGACTTATGTTATTAGATGGCATCGGACGTTTTCACTCGTAACTATTCCGAGTGTCTAACACTGGTCGACTGAGAAGGGATCAGTCAAAGGTAATTCAAAAGTTGAACCCCCACTACATTCATTTAGTTAATTTCTACAGTAGGCCTGTCAAAAATTCTTTGCACTTTGTTTTTTATTAAAGCCAGATATATCACACTTAAGGGAGAACTAGGCTGGGAAATGCAGTTTTTCTTAAGAACCATTACAGCTGTTTCTTTAAATACTCTTTTTCTCCAGTCAGTCTCTTAACGAAACAAAATTGTACCCAAAAGTAATTAAGTAAAGATCTAATAATACAGATTTAGATAGTAAAAACGTTTACAATTTGCCTCGCCAGCGTGGAATGTCGTTTGTAGTACAAAATTCTCCCATTTAAAAAAACACACATGGGATCATAAAAAATGCATATCGACAGGTGCGGTTAACTGTTCAAAGATCGTTGAACACGTCATAGCCAACAGCCATTCATCATAGTTAGAAGACATACAACAAGGTATTTATAACCTTTTTTTGAATCAATCATTAGGTACAAAGAACATTTGCCACCTAGCAACCTTAGAGTTATCAAATCCACTTATGCCGAACATCTTATCAATAACCTCCATTCATATACTGATATTACTACTGATATGAGTATATTACATAAATGTAAGAAGGGAAATACTCTAAACGCGTTAGAGGAATTCAAAATTTATAAGGGTTTAAAAGCTGAACCCAATAACATATTGAATGATCAGCTGTCATTTAAGTCAAACCTGTTGTATATTCCGCTAATCACAAGACAAGGGAGGGGGACACGGTCCAATAATCGTTGCATAACCTAACTTCAATCAGTACCATCTTAAACAACTGATGCGGTGTGCACACCAATGTTCGTATTAAAAAGTGCGTGTTTTGACTTTAACGATCTCCACACGGAGTGAAATATATGTGTGTTTTTGTGTTCTTGTGTATGTGATATGTTTATAAAAACCTGATGATGGGTATTTCATGCCCGAAATTGCAATCGTTTTATTAAGAGAGAAAACAAAAAGGATCAACAGACGTGAGTACTCACATGCAATATAATATAATAATATTTATAACCATTCATTCACTAAGATAAGTTTCCCAGGAGAAGAGAAACTACAAAAACCCCAGTTTTTTTTTTGGAAAACAATGTAAAATTGAATGCTTTATCTTAGGAAAAATTTGAATTTCAACGACGGATCAAATAAGAGAAAATTACATTCCCAAGCAGATAGGAGTCTACCATAGTTAATTAAACGTTAACTAATACAAGGCATCAGTTCTGACATCTAATTCCCATAAAAAGTTAATACCATGTGTTGTGCTAATAAAACATGTATATTGCAAAATTAGTTTGTGACGACAAAGTCCAAATTCCATACTCACAGAACAACAACCATAACTTATTGTTTATATAATTAAACCAGTGCTACTACTGCCAGTAATACTTACTTGAGATATTATTGTAGTAACTAAAAGTCCACTAGCAACATCTCTGGCTGTTTTCACTTTACATTGAAATAATATCTGACACAAGAATACCATAGCTGGAGTTGTGATTTGGTGCCTTGCATCAGATGTTGGGAACAACAATGCAATCAACTGCAGGAATACTAGCTACAAACATAATATCAAGTTTAAGATTAATATTGGTAAACTAAATAAATTCTTATGTAGGTTAAGTCAATTTTATAATTTGAAATTAGTGTGTAATGTATTAATGTGTATATTCGAATGCAACCTATAATAAGTGTTTAGGAGCAAGAAAATATTATCATTGGTTTAAAAATGCGTGAAAAATAGTGAAGCAAGATGCAAAACAAAGACACATCAAATTGGTGGTATTTATGGACTAAACCAATTCAGGAAGGCAATAATTATGTTAAAAGTGAAGGTGTTTAAACAAATTTTTTTTTAATGTGTACTGTTCAGTCTAAGCAAAATATATAACCATTTTTATTTCATAAACTAGAGCATTCTAAATAAACGGTACCAGGAACTGGCACATACTTTCTCACAAATACATTTAAATTACTAAACAGATTCACTGTGACTTGTAGGGTGGGGTAGGAGAGTTTTTTTATTAAAGTTGGAGATTAACTAATAAATATTATTATTATTATTATCTAGAGAGAAAACTATTCGATCGATTTTGAAAAAATTTGCACCAAACACGTCAATTAGGTCTTCATAGATGCACGTAAAATGGTTTTGAAATTATTTTTTAAACAACCCGCTTTATGGCCAAAAAACCCCCAAAAACAGTTATTATTATTATTATTATTAGCTAAACGAGAATTTTTAGAAAGATGCGGATTTCTGTATATGGTAGGGCACATTAAAGGCTACAAATAAGCCAAATTTTATCAAAATCGTTAGAGCCGTTTTTTAATAAAAAAATAATAACTGATTTTTTGGGGGTTTTTTGGCCAAAATGGGGTTGTTTTTCAAAATTGTTCAAAACCCTTTTTCGTGCATCTATACAGGCGTACTGGACATGTCTGGTGCAAATTTGGTTGAAATCAATCGAACAGTTTTCTCTCTAGCTTTGTATACTTTTATTAAAGTAGGCGATTAACTAATAAATATTATTATTATTAGCTAGAGAGAAAACTATTCGATCGATTTCGAACAAATTTGCACCAAACACGTCAATTAGCTCTTTATAGATGCACGTAAAAAGGTTTTGAAAAATTTTGAAAAACAACGCCCTTTATGGCCAAAAAACCCCCAAAAATCAGTTATTATTATTATTATTAGCTAAACGAGAATTTTTAGAAAGATGCGGGTTTTTGTATATGGTAGGGCACATTAAAGGCTACAAATAAGCCAAATTTTATCAAAATCGTTAGAGCCGTTTTTTTATAAAAAAATAATAACTGATTTTTTGGGGGGTTTTTGACCAAAAAGGGGGTTGTTTTTCAAAATTGTTCAAAACCCTTTTCGTGCATCTATACAGGCGTACTGGTGCAAATTTGGTTGAAATCGATCGAATAGTTTTCTCTCTAGCTCTGTCTACATACAGACATACATACAGACATACATACATACAGACATACATACAGACATACAGACAGACATTTTGTAAAAACCACTTTTTTGGACTCAGGGGGTCCCAAAACGGATATTTCCACAAAAATCTCAACATCAATTTTTTTTGCGATCACTATACTAAACTTTCTCTATACTATAGTATAGTGAGAAAGTAAAAATATTATTGCCACTTTATAAATGTAGAATTTAACAGTTATTTTGTAATTGAAATGTATGGATAAGACGATATTCGAATGTGTAACCTCTACAGGCTCAAAAATTACGCGACATATTTCACTGAAAATTTCACAGTTTGCCCTTATTAGTGCCAAGAGTGTTCAGAGAGTGTTTTGAATGACATCCGATAGGCAGTGCTGTTGTTTTGGCACCACACATCATTAATCTTAAGGTTGGTGTTCCTATCATTCTACTTAGCACATCCCGTCTTTGCAATGGTACCACCAGATTGGCAGTCCAAAGATTACTAAACAATTTCAATTGGCAAATTCAAAGGCGAGTATCTGCTAATGCCACGTATAGTAATGATAAGTAACACATATGTCATTCCAATGCAAACAATTGCAATTTCCAATTAAACTGAATTTTGCAATAACTATAAATAAACATATCACAAAATCAATCATTGCAAGTATGTGGATTGAATTAAGGGAATCTCTATTTTTCTCATGGACAATTAAAAAATGCATGCTCCCATGCAGAAAAACTAAGGGATTTGTATATATTTGACAAATGGAATCACTAAGAACATTGTATATCCATGAACATTGCAATGAACTTAAAGTTGAATACAACAGTAATTTTAATTTGATGTATTCAAACAAACAATAAAAATGTATATGTATATTTAAAAAATGTAAATATTTAATTTGAACTTAATAAAATATTTGATATCAAACTTTTATGGTATTCTTTTAATCCATGTATATTCTCAAATCTGGAAATAGCAAACATTATCGGATTTGCTAATGAAATATATTCTTTATTTACTTATTCAGTATTGTGAAATGTGAAATCCAAAGTAAATAATAATATACAAAAAATATCATGCAGCTTTTATACAACCAAAATCAGGTTTAATTCATGTGTATCATTTCAGTGAGTTAACTCTCTCTTTATCATTTTAGATGGTAGCTTATAGCAGAATATAAAAACACCATATACGTTATACACAGACTTGAATTAGGTTTCAAACAAAATTTCAAATAAACAAATAAAAACATACCACAATATTTATGTTCACATACAGATTAAACATAGATCCCAAAACTAACCGTATCTGAAGCAGGATACTTCTGAGGTTGTGCTTTGAAATCTGCTTGCTTTTCATTGAGAACTTCAGAAATGCAGTGAGCTGCATTGTCTGGAGAAAACTGTGTTAAATCAAACAGATGAGGACTTAGTCTGTCTAGTAGCCTCCAACAGTCCTGCCAACAGAACAATAAATTATAAACAATTAAATATTGTGTATTACTTTTTAGAGAGATACATCTCTTAAGGGAAGGCCCGAAGCAGCAAGATGAGTAAAATAAAAACACATTTCTTTTAGGGTTCTGTTTAAAACAAGAAATAAAAAAACAGAACCCTTACTTCTTTGTCTGTCTGGCACAGTCCAGAAAGGATAAAGGTATCACAATCAAATTTGTCATAGTTATAAAGTGTGCTAACCAGAGTCAGAAATTAAAAAAATTATTTACTGAGGGGGCAAATTTTGCTACCCAAAATATGTATTTTATAAACGATACTTTTGTGAGTGTTAAGTATCATTTAATACGGCTTTGATGATATTAAAACGGTTTCAAGACATTTCTGAAAATTTTACTATAAAAACAAATCCCCTCCCTAAATTTCCAAAAGAACTGAGGTATTAGAACTTGAACACATACTTTACAGAAAAACTACAGTAAATCCGAACATATGTATACATGTTTTCCATTCAGGCACTGTATGGCAATACTTTTTCACTGATCTCCACCAAA
>JAGFPH010000930.1:6459-26920 GCA_018207615.1 Philaenus spumarius
TGTTCCAACATGTCGATATTGATGAGTGATTACCATAATTACTGTAGAACTGATAGTAATTGATAGTTAAAGGGCCAAAAGCGAAGGTTTTGGCCAATTTTGAGAAAATCTCTCTAACTTTGATCGGCTGTATCTTGGTTAATATTAGGTTTAGGAAGAAGTTTTAAGGATGCAAGTTGTAGCACATTTACTGCTCTACAACTTTGGAAATAAATGTTTTGGTCGAAAACCGCTTAGTTTAGAAGTTATAAGCAAAAAACTAACAAAAGTCTGAAAATTTTAATGTTTTTCGGCCCCCCCAAAATTAGCACAGGGTCCTCGAGTTGGAAAACTTGACAGAGTCATCCCACAGCACCCCCAAACAACCTGTAAAAGTTTCATTAACTTCAGAATTTTTTCCAGGTACAATGTACATATCTACTGGACTATTAGTCATTAATCACAAGGGTTTATTGTATTAATTATTTAACTATCTTAAGTATTTAACTGCTTAAATATTGTGTTCACCTTATACTATTTTGCTATAATAATATGTCAAAATTGTATGTGTGAATTAGTTAACTTTATATAAATTCCACTTTTGCAATCATTAAAATCATTCCATTTTGCCTACTAGTGTTATTTATTTACATTTTCACATGTCTATTATCAACTATCACAAAAGCGAGTGTATGTAACAAAAAATAAAATAATATAGTGCATGTGCATGATTAATGATGTGACGGGCTCCTCTCTGTCGGTTCCCGGGTGATGGGTTATCTCCTTTTTAGGATCTCTCCACTCTCGTGCGAGCTTCTGGACGTTGTCATAAGGGTGGCAGTCTGAAGGTTCCTCAAATATGGTGGTACATGGTGTTTTACTTCAAAAAGTTTATTTAAAGTATAACAATATTAATGTCAAGAAGATAATGTCAAGCGAGTCCACCTTGTGATGTCTGAAGTCTGCTCCAGACCAAGGTTACTAACAGACTGATTTGGGCTTGGAGAGTTAGTTGTTGGAGTTTGGACATTTTTATCCTCAAGCTGGCTCCCCCCCCCCACCCTTAACTTTAAACTGTGACATCAACTATTGTTTGCTTTGTGCAAGCCATTATTTAGCATGACTATTATCAGCATCAGCTATAATACTTCAATACTTACAATTAATTCTGAATATAATTTATATAAATATGAACTATTTAAGGCTATGTTTACAACGTTTAGGTTAAATTTTGTATTATAGTGTTATAGAAATAATAATGTACATTTATACATATATGATTAGCATAGAAAATTCAACACAAAACAAAGTCTATAATATACTTTAAGGTTATGTTTAGGCTACAACTTTGACAAAACCTTTAAGCAGAATCTTCAATAAAGATTTTAATTTATTCCCACTAAGTAAGACGAATAAATTAAACAATAAAACCATGTTCATAGACTATACTCTATTGTTCACTATGAAGTATTATGCTCTGTACCATGTTGAAAATCCCTAATTGTATAGACCCAGTTTAATACTAGTAGTTCTGTGAACAGTAGACTTCACTCGTTGAAATAACAAATGTGGTTTTGAGCTTAGGTTAATAGTGTGCCAGTAAGGAAGTAAGTACCGGTACAGTAGAAGGTTTAGCCAGTGAAATTTTTTTTGCAATTTATTCGTGTTAGAATCTAAATACTGTGTGGTGCAACAAAGAAAATGAATAAAAGAATGTAGTTAGTAAAGGACTACAACTCAGTAAGTGCGACGCAATGCCAATCAAGCTCCTTATCCTGGCTCCCCCTCTACAACTCACTCACAGTCACAACGGCCACACTGACGTAGCGCAGGAAAAAGCAAGACAGCAGGTAGCGCTCTCTCTCCCTCTCCATAAAATTATAAGGTTTTATGAAGATATCTAAGGAATAAACGTATAAAAACATGGTTAAAATACAAAAACTTATACGATTTTTTAACAAATTTGAAGTTTGCGGCCATTTTGTGAGCTTAAATAAAAATAGCTTTTAGAGATACGGAAAAACATCAAGAAAACAATTTTGTAGAACATCAAATTTTCTAGCAAAATTTTATTAGTTTTTCAATTTGATTTACGGTTAAGCCACAGACTGGCTTTGGAAAAAAAGCTTACACTGAGAGAAACGGTGCGGCCGCCATTTTTATTTTATTTAAGGGGTTACAAATGAAAAAAACCGTTTATATACATTGCTCGGCCTAGGAATAAGGAGCATTCATGCAAAAAATCGTGGCAATCGGTCGAGACGTTTGACCGTAATCGTGAGACAGACACACAGACGAAATGCCGAACGGTCAAGCTAAAACGGAGACCTCGTTTCTCTCGGTCAATAATTTATTGTTTATAAGCCGAAGTAGTTTCTTCTGACGAACGAAGTAACCAAAAAGGATTATTACAAAATATATTTTCAATGACTTTAACCTCAAAACATATATATACCTTGGAGACATTAGTTACTATATTACATTTTTTAATATGTTGTTTTTTTACTAACAAGTACTACACTATAATATAATCCTTATAATTGTTCACATTTACTGAGTTAAAAATCCCCACAGGGTAGTTATTTAAGCCTAGAAAATTTTTTGTTTTTATAATATAGAAAGGTATTTTTTTAAATGATGTATATCTAATCTGCCTGTGATGTTTCATAGGGCTTACTAGTTTAATATATTATAAAGAAAGTATGGCACAGGCATAGAAATCGATGAGAGTAAAACATTTTTTACGTTGTTGTGCTAAATTTGTGTTGAATATATGGCAGATATAGTTGACCAGAATTTCAGAGTGATTCAGAGAAATTTTTAAGTTACTGTACCCCTATATAAAATAAATAAATAAAACTAACTGGTTCAGGTGCAAAATTTATATTAAGCTAAGCGGCACAACACTTAATTTAACTATTATTAAACTTTTGTTATTTTTAAGTAATATTTCTCAGGAGAGTGAATCTGCCTCTAAACCAAATTCTTCATATAAGATTCTAAATATGTTCTACTTCATTCTAGATTTCTGATCAGTCCAGAATAAAAATAACTGAATAAAATATTTAGCACTTGAAGTAGGCAGGTACATGATCACAAAATATAATTTAATAAAATTTTCCTGGTCATTTTGTTTATTTTAAAATGCTGGCAAAGAAGTTTTAGAAATTAATAAAATTAATTCGACTACGCAGCTGAACCACTGACGTGAGTTGAGCAAATTTCCAAAATTAAGTTTGTAAGTCTATGTTTTAGGGTTTCAACCAAAAATTTGAGAAATAGGTCTACTCACGACGGTGTTGAATAGCTGCAAAATGGTACGCACGCCATTCCGCATATTGGGAGTATCTTCAATACAAAATGTATATCGTGCTTCGCACGCCATTCCACATATTGGGAGTATATTCAGTACACAATGCATTGCATGCTTCGCATGCCAACCCAACGGTAAAATCCACCACACGGCTTTGAACCGGGTAGTTTTATGTTATTTTACGTTTTGATCGATTTTGGGGGAACCAAGCGAGCCATAAGGTTACGTAAAAAATAAAATGTGCAGAATAACATCCTTCATTTATATTTGTAGAAAAAACTTTAAAAAATTAATTCTTGTCGGAAAAATCTCAAAAAATAGTTACTTCCGGTCAAAAAATGTGCTTCCGGTTGTTGGATTTTTTTTGGCTAACGAACTCGTCCGAGCGACGTAGACAACCAACATGTGTACCAATTCGGACTTAAAATGCGGCCGCTAGAGTGCGAACACATATATACAAGGTTCTTTGTGCATTTGTTTAAACCATCATTTTTATGCACCCTGTTCTGTGCACACAGCTTGTGCCTTTTCTCATTATTTTGCTTTTTTGTTTCACCTTATCATGACCTAGCCTTTGCTATTGCGGTTTCACTTTGACGACTTTAAACTTCAAAAACAGAAGTAAGCTCTAAAAAGTACTAAAGGTTGGAGAAAATCATAACACAAATTCGAGTTAGTTTTGTATTGTATATTTAAACAAAGAAAGTCACCAACTTTCATTTCAGTAATACTAAAAGATAAATTTACTTTGATATATATATTTATAATAAAATGAAGCTGGAATGGCATACTCAAGCTCCGCAAGTCTTTAACGGTCGTTTCTGAGTCATATTGATTTTGTCTCCCAAACTCAAAGCCATTCCCTGAAACAGGTAACAGAAAAGTACAACATTAATTCAAATTGATACACTTTCGAATACACAATTTTGTAACAGTAGAGCTTGCAGTTATTAAATAGCCATATACCGTTTGTAAATTGATATCACCATAGTATTCATATGGTTTGAACACATATATCTGAGACAAGTGCCAGAGTGTGGAAACTGTGACAAAAGAGAATCAAAAGCTTTGTTATTGTCTAGGGAAACTATGTAAACAACTTTCAATTCTTGAAGTTGGTGTAGAAATTCTCTGACAAATAGCAAGTAAAATACATTTTCATGTCCTTTGTTCTTGAAAAATATGTTGAGTGGATTGATATCGATGGTAACTTTTGCATTTACGTTATTTACAATCAATATTAATATATAAAGGGGTAAAATTTGTTTGTATGTACGGGGTAATATCTCTGGAACTACTGAACCGATTGAAAAAATAGTTTTACTAATAAAAAGCTACACTATCCCTGAATAACATTAGCTGAATAATTCATTTTGATAAAAACCTTTTTTATTTCAATATTTGTAAATTCAGTCAGAAAATATCTTAGGTTAGGCCTAGACTGATGAACCATCACATGTATTTACATTTATTACCATAGCAACCAATTGAATAAAATAACAGATACAACAGTTGTTTGCTCCAATATTTCCATTAACAGCTGATTTCAAACTTTGAAGCAATTATTTATATTTCTAACTTTTAGATTAGGTTTTTATTAAGTGTAGACCTGAGCCTTGCTGGTTCTTTTAATCTTTATTATAACTGCTGAGATTACTCCCTACAAACAAACAAATTTTACCTCTTTATAGTATTAGTATAGATTAAAAATATAAATGAACATAGAAGTAAGACGTTAATAGATTACCTGACTTTTAGCTCGGATGCGAATGTGTCCCGTAACAGGAGCATCTGGTTTGTTGAAAGGTTTTTCAATGCTCAAGTTGGCAAGAGCGTCTTCACCAAATATGGATCGTGCGTACATGTTGGCGGCCATGAAGCCGCATTGACCAGACAATGCTTTCTCAGGAGTTAGACACTTCATGTTGGTACTGCGGAGCAGATGTTTGAGGTATTCGTGCAAGTCGGTCAAGTTTGTGTTGACGGAAACCTGAAATTAAAAAGTATTTAAATTGTTGATCAACGCAAGTTGCAATCAATGGAAAGTCCTTTGACAACAGACAATATATTTGTTTGTCACAACTTTAAATAGATATAAATAGTGCTAGGGGAAGCGTCTAAACCAAATACAGTTTAGGGTGTGACATATACAACCCTGTGATATATAAATAATAATGGAGTATATGGATGAAAAAGAACTCAGAGAATGATCGGTCTATAAAAATTTAAAGAGACGCAAAATTTAGAAGGCAGTATTTGTATAATAATTCTTATAACGTATAAGACGCAAAAAATAATTTAAATATATAATAACAAGTAATAATAAAATAACAGAAAGCAGACTTAAATAGTAACAAAGTAATAATTAAAAAAGCAGACTAAAATAATTGAAATGCATCTAATGCAAACTGGGACTTATATAAAGAGTATGTGCAACAAAAGTGCGTTATATAGTTGTGTGAAAATTGAACATTGATAAAAAAGGACAGTGCGTATTAAAATACAGTCTAAAACTATATTATATTAAAGTCACATAATGAACAATTATAATACATTCAAAAAATACTTTACAAAGAGAACTATATCAAAACATATGTCACAAACAATATAATGAGTGTTGGAGAAATTCAGTGGATCATGAAATGAAAAACGACGACGAGAGGTCGAGGTGGCTTTGTACGGGTCCGATATTAGAGAACAAGATGGCGAGTTGAGCTATTGTATGTAAATGTAGCTATACAGTTTAAGTTGATGTGATGTGTAAACTAGTGAGATAATTTAAAAGTTTTGTTCCTAAAGGCAAAAGAGTGTCGATTGACAAGTTTGTGTGGTTTGGTGGCGAAGTAAAATGAAAATTTGAGGAGATGTTAATGGATATATGTTTGTGTCCATGTGCAAGTAGAACTCGGTGCGTGAAAGGTGTAACTGATTTGGATATTTAAGAGGGCCCATCGTGAAATTACGCAAATATACATAATAAGATAAGAACTTTGGTAATTTGTAGATGTTTTCTTAAATTTTTAACTTGAACTTTTTTGGTTTTCAGTCTGCTATTAAATTCAGTTTTTCTTTTGTTTAAATTCATTGATATTGCGTCTTTTAATTTGGTAAAGAAATCTGCCTGAAAAATCTTGAAATTATTATTAGTATTATTAGGTTGTTTCTTTTATTTGAGTGTTCAATGATTTTTATGTGTAATGTAAATACTTTGAGAATGTTTGAGTAAAAGATTTGGTCAATGCTGCAACGTCTTGTGTTCACCATAATTCTCTTGTTTAGTGAGTACTTTTCAGCTGAAGAATCCACAAACCCGGGAGAAAACAAAGTAAATTTATTAAATAAATTATGATATGCAAATTATTAGGTATGACTCACGTGTAGTTGTATTGGCGCGAAAGTCTGACTGTTTGCGTTTCAGTGACGAAAGCATGTAGGATTGCACCATATAATTGCATGTGACGTCATATAGCATTGAGATATTATGTGTGAATTAGCGATACGTAAAGGTAAACAAACGTTGAGGTTAAGTTGAAAAATTTTTTTAAAGTTGTTAGATTAAAGTAAGTTGAGATTATTTCTAAAATAAAGTAAAGTAAAATCATTGAAAGAATAATAAAGAAAAGGTCACACATAATTTTTTATAAATTCAAATTAATTTTTTTATTTTTAATTTAAAGTAAAATCACGAACTATAATTTTTTTTAAGTGTTCAACATATTAGAGATAACGAATAACGTTACAAAATGGCTTTCCCAACGTGGGGCTGAAAAAGCAGAAAAAGCCGTTGTGTAACAAATAAAGTTACAAGGGGAAGCACGGAGGCTAGCTCAGTCTGATACAGTTGGGACTTCCAACACATACAGGTTGAGTAGGATTAAACCTAGTTGCTGGCTATTGATTAAGTTACACTCTAATTGGCACAAAGCAAAGATGTTGAGAACAAAATAGAGAAACCCAAATTCAGTTTAGAAATACTGGAGCAACGTACAGCCAATAATAGTGTTGCTACTTCATTTATTATTATATTTGTTCTAAAAATAAAAAGAGAAGTAATTTGGAAAACAAAACTTACTAAAGAAATGGTGTATCACTTTTGAATGATGGTAGCTAATGGTGGAATCAATAATACAAAGTAACAATAAATGTTGTTAAATTAACGGCACACATAATTCACCCCCTCCAGAAATGCTTTCTTCTATACGTTTACCTTATTCTCCCATTCAAACTCTGCCCACATCTGTCTGAATTCAGTGTCCGTACAAGAGGCTGGTACAATATAGTCCATGATGTCAATATGTATGTCGTTCAGAACCACAACATTCCTGTCTGATGCTGCTCCACTCACATCGTACACTGAGAACAAATTTCATAAGAATAAAGTTACCTTCAAAGTCCAATTTGAACAATCAGAACAGGCAAACTAGTACGATTTCGACCCGAATAAATACATTTTTGCCTACAGCTCCGATTTGGATGCAGTTTTCTGCATCGTGCTCAGAAAAATACCAGGAAAAAAGTCTACATATGACCAGTTTCGGGAGAAATCGGAAATGCATCGCCGGTGCATAATTTTTTTGAAACCTCTAAAAATGGATAAAAAGCCGTGAAAATGGGTACTAAGGGGTTTCTGGAGGCGCTGATTTCAATTCTAACCATGCGAAATGCTGCCGGGTCATTTTTAAAGTTGATGAAAATGATTTCCTGACCCTGCTCTACAGACTGCGGCCCAGCCATCATGTGGATGCAGGAAGCATAACGTTGCCTGCACAATTTCTTATAAAAATTGTTTACACACCAACTGCTCAAACCCATCAAGCGATATGGATGCCAGTGACGAAAGTGGGGAAGAAGTCGACGATGATATTGCCGGCTTATAAATAATTATGGAAATAAAGAATTGTGTATATGAGAATTTTTTATTTTATAAATTACGTATGTTTGCATTTACTATTCCTGATTTTGGTTACTAGTACAGAATAAACTGAATTTTTGGAAAATTTTTGAATTTATTCTTTCCTTTGAAAATTGTATAATGTCTTCTCCTTTTCATAAAAGATTAACACTTTGAACCCTGTACCCTTAACACATTGTCATGCATAGCTACTTAGGGGTTTTGGGTAGTATTTTAAAAAAAATCTCAGTAACTTCCCTTATTTAAAAGTGTAACATATTATATATCATTTTAAAGGTAAAAGAATGAGCTCTAAGAAAACGTATATACTTCAAAGGTTTACTAAAAAACAAAATGGTAACAAATGATGAAAAATTGTAAAAACACAAAAATAGCTACTTAGCTATTTAGTTTGTCACCCACCTTATGTCTCTATAAACTAACAAATAAAATTTGAAAAATTAATCCTACAACTAAAATAAAGTATAACTGTAAAAAATAAACAATAAAAACGTAAGTCAAAATTCACATAACCTCACAATTTCTTCAGTTGTCTTTTCTCCGATTAGTGCGTGGAACACTATTATTATTTACACTTTATAATTACAAACAATAACAAAATAAACTTTGCATCAATAATAAACCACGGATAAATGAAAAAACTTACAACACAATCAGAACTAATGACAACACACATTGAGTTACATCGCTAAACAGATTGCAGAATGCATACAGCTGATCAGACTCAACCATCTGATATTTTTGTTGGCCAGTGTTGTAAAAATTCCAAAGGTCAAAGACATACGAACTAATAAACACAACGAGATTGCCTGAACCCGAATATATGCCCGACTGAGCTGAGCTGTAGATTTAAATAGAGAGGCACGAGGTATACTCGGGCTTCGGTAGCTGGCGCCACGAACCTTACCCGACCTATACTCGGGCTCAGGGTTCAAAGTGTTAAGCATTCAACCCCCCCCCAGCATTTCGCATTATCAGAAATGAAATCAGCGCCCCCAAAAAGCCCTAAGAAAAAATTTTCAAGTCTCTATCGCCGGTGTATCGGGGGCAATTTGCATGGTCAGAAATGAGATCAGCGCCCCAAAAAACCCCCGAGTACCGATTTTCATGGCTTTCTATCCATTTTTAGAGGTTTAAAAAAATTATGTACTTTATGCACCCGCAATGCATTTCCGCTTTCTCCCGAAACTGGTCATATGTAGACTTTTTTTCTGAAAACAATGCAGAAAACTACACCCAAATCGGAGCTGTAGAAAAAATATATTTATTTTTCAGTATTTTGCCTGGTCTAAACTTACTCTAAAGCTTAATTTGTTGACTACCTGTTCTTTATGTTTTTGTAGCTTACATTTATTGGCAAAACACCATTTTGTTTTTACTGCTTATACCTTGTCCTTGCATTTGAACAAGAAGGGTTTCTCATACAAACAGAAGGTAATAAAACCTTTCCTTCGACTGGTCGTATGACTCACCTAGCGTGCATCTCTTGATCACTCAAAATATTGTTATTAATGTTTGTTGTTTTATTATTACGCTACAGGGATATTTTCTACTGCTACAGAAAAACAATGTGGAAAGGCAACATTGATGGAAATGTGCACACTTAACAGAAATCAGTGTATTTTGTAGAGAATTTGCCTTTAAGCAACTATTGACATTATGTCTTTAGTCACCTAAATCTGTAAAATAATATTAAATTACCTATATTCCCGAAGATGATCCCGTTCTCGGTAGAGGCGACTTTAACATTAGCTTTGATGTTACAGAAATCATGAGGTGCCAACACGATAGGTTGTGGTTTCTCGACTAGTTTCAAGTCTCCAAGTGTCGCCAATTCCAGGGTGCAATTTTGCAAAGTATCAGCTGAAAAAATGCATTACAATAAATATACTTACTGTTTGATCATAAAACAAGACACTAAGAACACCTTAACATTACGATACAAAATTAAACGATAGAAGTGGTTTAATTAAAACATTCATTCCTGGTGGGCGAGATCTTGAAAGTAAAAATGTATAACAAGAAAATATGTAACATCGCCTTGGTCTTTTTGACAGAAATAGATTTTTTGGTTTTACTTTCTTGATTCATTATTTCTAATATTATTTTTAGGGCCTTCTCTATAGTACCAGAAGTGCTATAAATCAGTTGAAAAAAAATCTCAACTGTATATACAAATTTATTTACAAATGCATGACTACACAGGCGACTATCACGAAATAACAGACATAGTATGGCGTAGAGTAATCAAGTACATGTTTTATATTCCATCCTTCTTTATCAGGAGAAATTTGGGACATTTGAATACTCATAATGAGGGCATCTAGGGATCGGCAACTCCCCACGAGATGGTACAGTTGCAGCAAGACACCTAAATTGAATGTTTTTACTACCATTTCCTGGCGGAAAGTTTATGAGCTTTTCTTTCTTTTTTTTTTTTGCTGAAACAACTGAACTGGTGCTTCTTATTTTGATGCGCTACAAGTACGAATGGAAAAAGCTAAACCACAGAACTTAATTTGGCAGCAAGATGGTGCGCTGCCTCACTGGTATAACTCAGTAAGCGATTGGTTAAACAACATTGTAGCCGACCTTTGGATTGTCCGCAAGAGGCCGGATGACAGAGCTTGTTTTGCATGGCCTCCAAATTCAACCTAACTGACGCCATCCGATTTTTACCTTCGGGGGTTCATAAAGGATCATGTGTATACCTCCGCTACCAGCTGACCTACTCTACTTAAGAAACAGGATTGAAGCAGTTGTGGCAACAATTACTTCAGACACACTGAACAAGGTTTGGGACGAAGTCTGATATCGATTCGATGTGTGACGAATGGTGCACTCATTGGACACTTGTAAGAAAAACTATTTGAGTTGCTCTTTTATTTGATGTATTACTTACAAATGTAATATATAATACAACAAAGCCTTACAATCCTGACACTCATTTTGAAACACCCGGTAGTATTGTTAATTTTAAAAACACCCGTGATACACACTCATTTTGCTAGATTGATATGAGTATTAAAACTATTGATGATTTCAGAGCAATTTTTAACAATATCGGTAACAATTTGAAAAACTGGTTTTGTTCCGCTTTACAGTAAATGGTTATTTGAAGATTCAAAAATGCAAACAGACAGAAAGACAGAAATAAAACGTTTCTAGACATACAAATAATCTTTCAATCAATTATTCCAATATACGTGAGAAATTTTAAATCATTCTTTACGAGCAAATAACATTACTCTTGGTGAATTATTGTTCAACTAAAACATACAAGTTCCAACAGTAAGTAAAATAGTTGTTAAGGACAGAAAGAGCCCGTACGAAATACGGCTCTCGCCATCACTCAACTGTATGCAAAGATATACCATGCCTTGTTCCCGCGCTAAAGTATTGATTTTTTTATCGAGTTGCATTCGCAGAACCTTAGAAACGGAATTTGATCTGTATTCAGTACCAGAGCGCACCACTGCCGCCCATGTGATATATGATGCTACAATTGCGGAAATGTTAAAGACCGAAGCAGTGTAAAACGGATCGCCGTAAAACGCAACAAACGTGTAGACTCCGAGATTCTATAATTTCTCGTAAAACCGCTCTAACTCTTGTTTCAATGCTCGAAACCAAATTTCTCTTTCTCACACTAAATTTTACTAATTGTAGTTAATTGTGTAACTCTCAATTCGATCCACTCAGGTTCCAAAGCTTAATGATTTTTGAATCGATATAGTGACGTTGTGTCTTAACGCTAAGCCTTTTAAAATATGTTTCGTACGAGTTGAGCTAAAATAAACTAATTATAAACTCTAGTGTTTTACAGTGCACTTTTTGTGTGTCAAAAATAATTCTTTGTTTTCTCGTAATGGATTACATTGTGTTGACTCGTTAGTTTTAACTCCAACGTGCAACCCTTTCTCTTTTGTGTACAAATAAACCAAAGAATTGTGATTTGTGTATAAAGATAAACTAAGTGTTTTTAAGCTAGCTAGCTCGACGAAAGTGTTCCTACTGATCTACTCCACCTCTTCCATTTGTATCTAGCCTCATTTTGGACTTCATAAAGGGACGCCACCTTGATCGCATGCATGACGTGCGTTGAAAGGTATTGTGGCAATGTTATTTAAATAAATCACTTAATAATAATAATTGGTATAGCATATACAGTAGAACTTGCATAATTCGAACATTTTTAATTCAAAATTTCCGTTAATTCGAAGTTTTGGTTCGGTCCCTTGAAATTTATATGATATCAATGTAAAAAATTATGGATGATTCAAAGTCAACTTCTTTAATTCAAAGTCTTTTTGTCAACAGTAAAAATAAAGGAATGCTGTGAAAGGAATCGCTGAATATATAGGTTACTGTCAGGTAGATGGGGGGGGGAGGTCATAGACTAGCCGCTATTGTTTGTAAATGTATTGTAATTCTAGTCGCGGTACCACCTTCCGAGAATTCTCTAGGTACCGGTACTGTAGTTTGTCGATTGATGATCTGCCCAATCTCTGTCTGTTGTTAAATCTCGACAAAACCTTTTATAAAATGAACAAAACAATCATCTTGTTTATTGACACTTGTACTGCGCATAACTCTACCCCACTTATGAACAACGTTAAAGTTATTCCCCTCCCCCCTCGAACATGACTTCAGCCAATGGATCAGGGCATTATAAAAAAAATGTTAAGCATTTTTACCGGCGACTTATTGTACAAACGCTCTTGACAGATTCATTGGAAAACAAATATTTAAAGATCAATATCCTTCACGCAGCAAGAATGTATCACAATGCATGGTCACAAGTTACTAAAACAGCAATAGCAAATTGTTTTAAAAAAAAAAAGCTGGATTCGTTAAGAAATCTGACCAGCATCCAAGTGAACTTTTTAGAAGAAGGGAAATCAAAAAATGTGCCAATTTGTGGATTTAGAAGACATTGAAGATTCCCCAATCCCAACAAAGTCTGAGGCTCTTGAGCTATTGCATAAATTTCGGCGGTACATTGAAGGACGAACCAGTGTAAGTGAAGCTGTTTTTCATTCTCTTAACGTACTTGAGGATTTTGCAAACCTAAAAAGAATTAATTCTACAAGGCGATCGGACATTTCACAATACTTTGTTAAACTTTAATTTAGTGTATAGATATTCATATAAACTTACTGTATATAGTAAAAAAGCATCATTTACTTTTGATTGGTGAAAATAAACCTTATATAATAAACATATTCAACATAGTTTTTATTTCAATCATTTTGAGAACCTAAAAATCTAAAAACAATTTTACTTGTTTAATTCGAATTTTTGGATAATTTGAATTTTTACATTGGTCCCTTCACTTTTGAATTATCCAAGTTCTACTATATACACAATTGGTACTATTGTTTTTAATAAGAAAACTAATTGGTCCTTTGGGTAATGCTAATTGTTCACTAATTCATATTGGCAATTAAGAACTTTATTTACGAACATTTATCAATAGCTCAATTTAACCTGTAATAACTTCAATAAAAAACAAGTGTTTCTGTGCATATTGAACAATCTTAACAATTTTAATTAGTTATTTTTCTCATGAAGGGGAATTGTTCTCATAAATCCTCTAACAGTAGTCGTACTTACAAGTCTGGTTAACAATGAGCACATCTAGGACTATATCGTACTGGTTGACATGCACGTAGGCTTCCGCGTAAACAGGATCTGAGAATCCAGTGAGTTGTGTGACTTTATTGAGCTTGGTTCCTGCAGCAGGCTGTGAAGATCCTCCGCCAATACCTCCTCCGGCAACGGCCTGGCTGAGACTTAGTTCAAACACGTTTTCCGCTCCACCCAACTCACTGCCTCGTAGAGCTGATAGTTGCAGGAAAGAAATGGGGTCATCAGGGTTAACTTTGTGTCCCGGCTTTTCTTTGGCCTGTTTAAAAACAACTGTAGTTAGGTTTATGTAAATACAGTACTAAGACAATATGCAATCAATTATATAAAAGCCACTCACTGACTCATCACGATTTCTCAAAAACTACTCAACGGATTGAAATGAAATTTGGTATGTAGCTTCCTATAGGGCCCTAGGTGCTCGCTAAGAAAGGTTTTCAGAAAATTTGTAATTTTAGGGGGGAAGGTTTGGGGAGTCAAATTTACTAAAAATCCACATAAGAAATACATAGTGTATTATATTTATTAATATTTTTTTGTTGTTAATATACATTTAACTTTGATTTGTCTACCCGTGCAAAGCCGGAACGGGCAGCTAGTATATTATAAAAAAAGTGTGCATGTTGATTTGCTCAAAAACTACTAATTAGATTTTGATGACGCTAAGCAAACTTTTATGCTAAGCATTGCCGTTTATTAATACATGAACATAGGTTATGTTCCCGAATTTTTTCAATATGGAACTGATTAGCGATTGAAAAAGTGTTTTGGAAAAACCCACTGTTCAGGTCTCTTTTATGCCTTTGGCTGGCTAAAACTATTAAATATAAACCAAAACAGTAAGCTCAAGTAATATTGACAAGAAGTACATCCACAAACAATCTAGTGCAGTTTTTTTATAATAGTTGACCAAGTGACAGCAATTTTTTTTAAACTGATGTTTTGGTACCATTTAGTGCAGGCCACGCTTTTATAACAATAATGTGGGCAATAAAAATGTACAAAAAAAGTAATTGAAAGCATATTACAGATATCGGCGTGAATCCTGGCCCTTGGCCTGGCCCTGGCGCGATGGGCCGGGGGTGTGGGGAAAGGGCGTAAGTGGAGAAAAAAAAAACATTTCCCACACCGCTCATCCTTGTGAGGGTGACTCATCCTTCAAACGAAATTGTGGATGTTTACCTCACCCACACGTTAACCCCTACACAATTTTCGTATTTCCTATTCTACGAGCTGACCTTTTATTTTTTATATTTATAGCCTAATTGAGTAAAAAGTACTTTATTTTTTAACCTTTCTACGTAATAATCACTAATATTTTAAAGCGGACGCACATGGGCTGTAAATTGACGTGCGAAGCATTGAAAATACTCCCATCACAGGGGTTAGCGTGCGAAGCACTGTGCGTTGGCCGCTTCTCATAGTGTTCAGTGTCAAGCTCACATGTTCATCTTTAGCAGTGAATGTGTTAAACAGAGATGTACCGGGTACTGATGTTTTTAGTCAGGTTAGTAGCGGTTTGCTTGATCAAGTGCCAGCATTCAAGCTGGTACCTGACATATGGTTTTCTTATAAAAATAATTGTTATCTATCCACAAGGAGCATTGGTGTAGAATTTGGGAATGAAAAAGCTAAGATATAAAAATTTTTTAAATCAATATAAGTCGAATGGGATAAAAGGGTATACAATTAAAGGGGTTTTAAAACTGAACATTTTTATAATCAAATTTTGGTCATATCTCCAAACATTTAAAAATGATGGAAAAAATAACTGGTTTTTACATTTTGTAAAAATAAAAATACAAAAACCAAAATTTAGTACATTTTGGGTCTCTATTTTGAAATGAGACCTAGTCACCATGTCTTTTTCAAAAGACCTTTAATTGTTCTTTTAAGAGACCTTTAAAGCGATGTAACACTCCACCTTGTAGAAATTTGGTGACCTTATTTTCATGCAAATCGAAATACATATTGACGTCTTACAAAAATGTACAGATATAAAAATCTTTGCACACTCCTGGTTAGATACTTATTATTACTTGCTTATTATTATTTTTTATAACACAAAGAAACACACCATTAAATAAATATGAACTAGAACAGTTTGTGAAACTGAACAAATAATCCGGATCCTTGTTTCAAAAGATTCTTTTCTCCCCGCTCCAGTATAAGAGAAGTTTGTTTGCTTGGTAATAGTTTAAAAACTGTATCATTATGAGTCACAGCACCACTACTATTTATTATAAGTATCGATCAAATGAATGGCTCTTGAGGTGAACCAGATGAATTGACCAACTCTTTAAACAGATTTGAACTTTGAATCAGAGTTGCCACAAGCTTTACTCGGGTGATTTATGTGATATATAACAAAGAGTGGGACTTGGGAAAGTAAAATTCAGGCAGAAAAAAATCTACTTTTTGAGGTCTTTCGTGACCTTTTATCCAATTTCTGACTTTTTGGGAACGTGGACACTTTAATTGATCAAAAATGTATAATTTTGTTTGATCACAATACATTTCACTTCACCAAATGAAGCTCTTTTGGAAAAGCTTGATAAGGGTTCCTTATTTTTAACAGTGCAAGGCCAAGTATCCCAGCTAATTTTTACACAAACAATTTACAATTGTCCCTAAGAATATGATTGTAATACATTTAAAGTTGAAACCTATTACCTTCTGTGTAGTGGCTTCTTCTTCTGCTTTAGCAACCAACATGGACGACAAAGCTTGCCTACAGTTACGTGTAAAGATCTGTACTAACGTCGGAGGATGATCTGAGAGAACACGAAGACAGAGGAGTAGCCTGTCATTATCATCATTTGTTATGCTCTTTGTAGCTAAACCTGTGACAAAAAGAGAAAAATGTAATTAACGTATTCTATAATCAGTTAATAAATGAGCATCTAATACAGAACCCTTCCCTCTTAACCGGCCTATCCCATGGAACAACAGAGTTTTTTTCTCTAACAGATTATATTACTACTGTAACTGGCCGAAGTCTCAAATATCGATTGTTTGACGGACATTTCCTGGAAAATAAAGCTGGGTGAAGCAACTTTAGGTGTGCAATGTCTGTTAGTGTTGTAGCAGACAGAACAGGGGAGGGGGAGCGTGAGTTTGATTCCCCTCTTGCTTCTGCGGCAACTGTATAAGCGGCATCCTTTGTTTCTTTTTCATCGTCTGTTGCTTTGTCGGAACCTTTACTGAATTTTGTGGAAGCAAAATATGTGATATTTGTTACATACTGTATTGCGTAATATGTTGAGCAGCAAAAAGATTCAACGGTATTAGACGTGATTAACGTACGAAATTAGAGAGACTTGGCATTAAAAATCTTCGTACTTAGAATGTTAAAGAACAGAAAAAAATAACTGTTTTTTTGCTACGGTATATGTAAATTAAGTTTTCAAAGTTTAAAATGTTAAATCTGTTGGTGTTTGTTTATGAATGTGGTACATACAGTAAAATGGGTTGCAATAACGTTTTACTTGCTTGCCTACTTTTTATGGGAACCACGGATCAACCGGCCAGGGTCTCGGTCCTGACCAGACCGGTTAAGAGAGGTTCTACTGATATTGTGAAATGATATATCTAAATGAAAACTGGTGAAATGGATTGGCAGTACTTAATATTTAAATATAGATACAGGGTGTCTAGCAAATTCCCCATATAAAATTCCCGACTTTTACCAAATATTTTGTCGAAACCAAGTTTATATATTTATGGGAAATCAACACTACAAATACGCTCGTTCGGACTACAAGGGCTGGTTCGCACGAGCGACAAGCGGCAATTCGGCAGTTGCGTCCAGCGGAAGCATTTAGTTACATCAGAGTTAGTATGAGATCGGTGCTCATGAGCGACAGCGTCACCACCGCGTCCACATGAATCGGCGTCTTGTCGGTACATTAAATTAGATAAAGCAGTTCTAACCCGCAGCGAACGACTGTAGCTCCGTTTAGCAATTGCCGAGGGCGGTGATTTGTTCTGTGAAGTCCAAAATTATTGTTTCCCGGTCGGAAGAATACGACGACCGAATAATATTAATAGTGTTAATTTTTAAAAACGCCAGCATTAAAACGCAATGTAATATACAACAGCGTATTTCCGTGAACAAATCAATGTCCGAAAACCATTTGTGCCAATTTTATCAACTACCATTGTTCAAATAGGCTCCTATTTAAAATACAATGACTAATGTACGCAAAAGAATACGACTCCCGAATATTAATAGCGCTAATTTTATAAAACGCGAAAAAACCTATACTCACGAGAACAATAATTTTTTCTTGTTTCTATAAAATACCAGAGTTAAAACTTAATTTAATATACAACCGCTAAGGTCCGCCGAAAAGGTTATATAGATAACACTTGTAAAATTTGGAAAAGCAGAAATTAAATGTCGTTATTTGCAGGAACGAGTAACAAGTAAAACAAAGGCAATTGTCAGGACTCCCACGGAAAACATAAATCACGGGTAACGTAAATCCCGAAAATGTCCAAAATGTTTTACCCAAACTAAAACAAATATAATTACGGTATTATACTTTAGTTAACGATCTATACAACTTGTAACTTTTCGTCACAGTAGGCACCCTAATTCTATAAATAGACACGTAAGAAAGGAATCCATAAGTGGTTGACCTTGAGCCTACTTTACTTTTATCTGTACAAATAACTAAGCGCATGAATAGTTGAATTCAAATAAAACAAGAAGTGTTTAATTAACAATGATATAAACTAAACTGAACATCATATCGAGTTTCGGCTATTGACTCTCGATATCGATAAAGAAAAAAAAAGTATGGGTGGTATCGTAAATCAACCCATCACTGCAATGGGAGTTATTATAGATGGATTTAAAGTTAAAGACGGCGACCTATTTTGAGTACTTGTGCGAGAGAGAATGAGATTAGTAGCGAGGGAGGGCACACTACTTCCCCTTCCCCCTCGCACTACCACTTTGTCACTTTCCCATATTGTGGCAAACTAAACCGGGCACCTTACGCCTTACTGCATAGTTTTTTCTCACCGGCTGGCATTTTTTCTTGACTAATATTTGCTTATTACAAGCCATGTTCCTTACAATGTCCACTCGCGTTATTATTAATTATTGAACGATAATACAATGATTAAGTTAATTATACACAATTACAATAAAACAATGTTAACGTGAATATTAAAAGAATATTGTAACTACAGGCATATAAATCATATTTTATTATAGAAATTAATGTTAATATAATGTTGACCCATTGTTACTTTGTGTAATTAGAAAACAACTCTTTTCACAAAGCCGAGTACTAGAACCAATGAATACAGAATAGAACTGTAGTCTGTTAGAAGATAGTCTCAAATTCACTCGGCCCCATCCCTTCTCTCTTTCCTCCACGTTCTTCAAGGTTTGTCGGTTGTCGTCATGAGTCATCTCGGTCTTTCACGAAGCTGCTAGCAAGTTACAACAGTTTTTCAATTTCAAATACTGTAGTTCCAAAACACATTAACGTGACTCAAAACTTCTTTTATTTTCTTGTGATAATTTCATTCTATGTTAATTTAAAAATGTTTAGATTTTTAAAGGTTTGACAACGAAATTCACGGCTTCTTATTCATGGTACACGAAATTCACGGTTGAGTGGGCACCCGGACAGTACAATATGCATACTGTTTATTATTTATTTCTTAAAGTGTTTAACACGGACATAAAAAAATGTGAACTGTTCGAAGCGTTCGTTCGTGTGAACGAATGAACAAATTCACCGTAATGTCATACCTAAAAATATAGTAATTTAACTACTTTGAATTATTTAATCATTGCGCATGCGCCCCCAACCACCAACCCGTTGGCATGGTAACGGCCGTCTCGACTTCCAAGAATAATGTACAATAGCCCATATACCTGCTCTGCTCAGCTTCATTTTCATACGCCAAATTGGATTGCTATTAGTTTCGGTTGTGTTGAGAATATTTCAATGTACCTAAAAATTGTTTTAAACAATTTTATGCATTTTCCGGACTTTAAAAAAAAATTATATGTTAATTCCCGACTTTTTCCAACTGTTTTTCATTTCTATGTTAATTCCCGATTTTCCCGACTGCTAGACACCCTGTAGATATTACTTTCAGACACTTTATTAGAAAAGATTCATAGTTTGCAAAAGTACTTGCGATGAATAGCAGGTATGAAATGAAACTCATACAAATATAACAGCTGATTATTGCCAGCCGCTGACTGGACATGGTTGCTTCCAGCGGTACCTGGCAAAAATGACGAAAGTGGAGAGTCTGGTGTGCCTGTACGGCGATTCAGGCCTGACCGATGTTAAGCACACTCTTTTCATTAAGAAAAAGTTTGGCTTGCGTACACCTGCCAATATGCTACTAAATGAGATCTTCACGTGTGTGACGATGCTACTAAATGAGGACACGTGGAACCAGGTTCAGCACTATACCAAACGATTACAAAAGCCAGGCAGTAGTACTGACTCCAAGCAGTAAGTAAAATTAAAAGAAGTTTATTGTTTCAGTATCCAGGTCTCTAAATTGTAATTTAATAGCACTACCTTATATTGTTCCGTCAGTGACCTCTTTTTGTTTATTTATTGACA
>JAGFPH010000930.1:39998-78911 GCA_018207615.1 Philaenus spumarius
TTCAATTACCGAATTACCTACCACAGTCACTACTGAAAATCGTCCGGCCAGATCATACGAATTGAAAGAAAATTAAACTTAACAATTACTTTTCATTTGTTACATTTAGTTAAAAAATAAGTGATCCCGACACGCTACGACTTTTTAACTGTCAAAATCAGTTCTCCCATACCCCAAAACACATAAAACTTTCCAATCATTGTATTTTTAAAATTTTGATCCAAAAACGAGACCCTAACGCGCTACGACTTTTTAACTGTCAACATCGGTTTTACCTTAACCCCAAAAACATACAACACGATACCCCATACTGAATTTTCAAAATGTTGATCCAAAAACGCGATCCCGATGCGCTACGACTTTTTAACTGTCAAAATCGGTTTTCCCGTACCCAAAAACATATAAAACAATACCCCACACTGAATTTTCAAAATGTTGATCCACAAACGAGACCCCGAGGCGCTATGACTTTTTAACTGCCAAAATCGGTTTTCCCGTACCCAAAAACATACAAAACGATACCCCACACTGAATTTCAAAATGTTGATCCAAAAACGTTATCCCGACGCGCTACGACTTTTTAACTGTTAAAATCGGTTTTCCCGTACCCAAAAACATTTAAAACGATGCCACACAATAAATTTTTATTCAAAAACATGATCCCGACGCGCTACGACT
Organism: Philaenus spumarius; assembly: GCA_018207615.1. NCBI lineage: Eukaryota > Metazoa > Arthropoda > Insecta > Hemiptera > Aphrophoridae > Philaenus > Philaenus spumarius. Next base: position 40,677 of record JAGFPH010000930.1, read on the forward strand.
TTTAAGTGTCAAAAATCGGTTTTCCCATACCCAAAAACATACAAAACGATAACCCATACTGAATTTTCAAAATGTTGATCCAAAAACGTTATCCCGAAGCGTTACGCCTTTTTAAATGTAAAAAATCGGTTTTTCTGTACCCAAAAACATACAAAACGATACCCCATACTGAATTTTCAAAATGTTGATCCAAAAACGTGATCCCGACGCGCTACGACTTTTTAACTGTCAATATCGGTTTTCCCGTACCAAAAAACATATAAAACGATACCCCACACTAATTTTCAAAATGTTGATGCAAAAACGTGATCCCGACGCGTTACGCCTTTTTAAATGTCAAAAATTGGTTTTCCCGTACACAAAAACATATAAAACGATACCCCACACTGAATTTTCCAAATTTTGATCTAAAAACGTAAATCCGACACGCTACGATTTTCTGACTGTCAAAATCAGTTTTCCCACACCCAAAAACATACAATGCGATAACCCACACTTTATTTTAAAAATGTAGGTCCTAAAATGTGATCCTGACGTGCTACGACTTTCTAACTGTCAAAATAGGTTTTCCCATAGCCAAAAACATATAACACGATAACCCACACTGAATTTTCCAAATTTTGAACTAAAAACGTGACCCCAACGCGCTGCAATTTGTTAACTGTCAAAATCGGGTTTCTCGTACCCAAAAACATATAAAACGATACCCCACACTGAATTTTCCAAATTTTGAACTAAAAACGTGAATAAAACGCGCTCCAATTTTTTAACTGTCAAAATCGGGTTTCTCGTACCCAAAAACATATAAAACGATACCCCACACTGTATTTTCAAAATGTTAATCCAAAAACGTGACCCTGACGTGCTACGACTTTCTAACTGTCAAAATCGGTTTTCCCGTACCCAAAAACATATAAAACGATACCCCACACTAATTTTCAAAATGTTGATGCAAAAACGTGATCCCGACACGTTACGCCTTTTTAAATGTCAAAAATTGGTTTTCCCGTACACAAAAACATATAAAACGATACCCCACACTAAATTTTCATAATGTTGATCCAAAAACGTAGTCGCGCTACGACTTTTTAACTCGCAAAATTGTTTTTTTTTTGTACCCAAAAACATATAAAACGATAGCCCCACACTGAATTTTCATAATTTTGACCTAAAAATATGATCTTGACGCGCTCCGCCTCACGCTAGAAAGCTCAAAAGCTTTTCAACTCTCCGCAATAAAATTACGAAGATTTTGGTACCAACAGAAGTTTTCTACGATGTCTGTGAGTGCTTATACCATTTATACAGGAAAACTGACGCACAAAAAATTATCGCATCATTTCAACTTTGGCATTTTAATGCAAGTCGACGTAATAAAAAATGAGTACGCTGTAACGGATGGTTACAAAAAATAAAAATATCTATAAGTATGAAGTGTTAAAAAAAATGGGATTCGTTAAAGTTTCAAAAATAAAAAAAATATACTCAAAAATAAAAAAAATGCTATATGTGGATTATTTAATAATTATCAATATCTCTCCTTCATTTATTCACCTTAACACCAGAAGTCGTCGCTCATGTAAAACCTTAAATCATTTAAAACACCTCTTAGGCCTATTGCCTTACTTCAATAATAAAAATCACCATTTACCTAAACTCTCCATAACATCTCTCACCTAACTTCAACGTAGAATAATATCTTATGCTTCACCTTACTTTAACTCACCTTACTTTAATTCACCTTACTTTAATTCACCCTAAAATCACCTTCACTTAACTCCCACAATAGTAATAAAAAATAATAATCATAATATTTGTAATAATCCACATATAACCTCACTTATGCTCTGTTGGCATATATCTATTCATAATTGTTAATTACTGAAAAATATTTATTAATTAATTTGATTTCCTCAGGGGTGGAAACCTGGCTGTCAGAGTACAAGCTAAATGGATATTCGTGGCTGTATAAAGAAATTCAAGACATTGTGGCAACAACCTTTGTTTACTCAAACATATCTAAAAGTGAATGTTCACAACAATAAAAAGATATCAACATCATAGTACAAATATACAAACAAATCAATGAACTATTTACAATTACATAAAATTTGATCAGCCCTATCTCTCAAAAGAAAAAATGACGCAACAGAAATTAAAAGAAGTTACTTTTTAAAATAATCAAAACTTTTATACTTGCAGACTAAAAAATGTGTCCTATGGCCATTATTACTTACTGCGTTATTCGTCGCACTGTTATTTACCTAGGATTTTTTGTCGTTAACACAATTCACTCAATATGTCCCGAAGCCTATCGCGCGCAACCTTTGTTGAAGCACATGGTACAGTTATAAGTTGAAAATCACTTGATTTATACGATCAATTTTAGTTCGTAGGTTAACACCAACTCCAAAGTATATATTTTTCACTTTGTGACCCTACTTGTCACCATCTCGAAACAAAAACTACATTTTATGTGGATTCTTCATCGCCGGCCTTATACAACGCACATCAACAGCTACGCCATCTTGTTAGAAGTCTTCTCGTTCTAGAACGTTCTCTCGCGTTACCAATTGCTTCTTGCGTGTGTTTTGTCACGTACACAAGTTGATTCCCTCTCTCTTTGAATTGCTTCCATGATCATTATATATGGAGTTTCTTACTATACTGGTATCTCGATACATATGTCGAATTGTGTTATATTTTGTTATTATTTTTATTATTAAACTGTTTATAATTTTAACTATTGCTTTATACTGTTCACCTCAAACGCACTACTCGTTGAAACAAAATTTCTTATATAATTTTCACATTTTACATACGTTCATATTTTAATATATTCTTTAAGTCTGCTTTTATATTACCTACTTTTACAGTCTGCTTATGTTTTTTATTTATTTATTAAAAAAATGATTCTACTGTAATTATTTTGCGTCATTAAGAAATTTATATATATATAAAAATTATAAATGGTTACTATTATTTAAGTATTGCGTCATTTATTTATTTAGACCAAACCTCTGTGCTTTTAGACACTATAGGAAACTGCTGATTTATTTCTTATCGTATATTTTCTCTGTGACATGGCTGTTAGTGTTACAACGCACATCACATTGTACACATTTTACTGATAAAGACTGATTTCGAATTTCGGTAAAAGAAAATTAAAAAACATCGGTAATACCTATACATTAAGTATCGTAATTTGGTTTAATATGATTTAATTCTAATCGCTTGAATAATATCATTTGTATGAAACTAATCAAAATGTACATAACGTTATCATAATAATTATTTTTTAATACCCAACGAGTGTATTGAACGCCCGTCAAGAATCAGGAAACTGCCATTCATCAACCGGCACAAAAATATCGTATCGGCGGCTCGGCCGTACGATATTTTGTGCGGTGAAGATTTAATGCCGTATCGCGACTCCATTGTACGATATTGTGTGCGGTGAAAATTAAATAGGAACCCTGTCCGACTCCTCCGACTTGCAACAGAGAGCAGACAACACACTTTGTGTGTGTGTGTTTTGTTGTGTTTGTATATGTATCATACGAACTTATTAAGCTGATCTTTGTTCCCATTCATTTCTTATCTATTTTTCTCCAAAATAATTATATTTTCCTTATTTTTGTTGGATTTTTCCCCTGCCAAAATTTCCCCAGCTCAGTCCCAATTTCCCCCGAACCTCGTTCGGGCGTTCGGATATATTCTGCAGGCCTGGAGAAAAGTAAAACCGATAAATTTTTATTCTTGACAATGAAATCGAGAGTTATATTGAGTTATTTTTCGTTACTGCTCGAGATTTTCGAGACCTTGCGCACCACTAAATAGTTTTCCATAATACATAAGAGATCTGAGCTTCAGCTTCTCCAGTAGTTGTGGAGCTAAAGTTGTCAAAAGAAAATATATATGCTCCGAGTGTTTTTTATACAATACCAAAATTTATATTATCATTTCTGAGATCATTTTCAACCAAAAAATAATAATCAGATTTATTGATGAGAGGGGATTACACATCGGTCACGAATAAGAACCATATCGTAAATGTTCAAATATAAAGTAATTTTATGCTTTATGAACTTTATGCAGCTGAATGTTTAAATATTTCAAAAGAAGAAAATCATCAGCTGTATTTATAATGGGTGTAAGACCGTCAGTCAGCCTCATAAACATGATGAGCATCTGAGCACATACAATTAACAAGTGTGGCATGTACCCCCTACCATAAAATAACTAATAATCATAGATTAATAATAACCACTGGTTCTATGTTGATAGTGGTCATGCTAAATAATGGCTTGCACACAAACAGTAGCTGATGTCACAGTTTATAGTTAAAGGGGGGAGAGCTTGAGGCTAAATGTTCAAGCCTAAGTCAGTTTGTTGGTAACCTTGGTCTGGAGCAAACGCCAGACCACACAAGGTGGGCTCGCTTGCTTTTACCTTCATTAGTTTAGTATGAGTTCGGGCCAGCAGAGGAATTTGATTGTTTTGCTTCAAACGTTTTGAAGTGAAACAATTGTTTTGTCACCTTATTGAAGAACCTTCTCACCCACAAACCATCCTGACAACGTCCGGATGATTGCACTAGAGTGTAAGGACGCAACGTATAACGAAACAAGCAACCGCAGGGGTAACTGACAGCGAAGAGCCTGTCACTAGTACACCTTTCGAGAAAGATACTTGCTATTTATTCACCAGTACTTCCAAAAACTATGTACGCTGAAACTTACCTAAATTGAGTGTCTTCTTGCGAACTTCCAAGTCAGGGCTCGCCAACACTCTAAGGATGTCCATAACTAGGTCCTGTAGGACACGTTCTTGAGCTGGATGTTCCTTGAGAGCAATCAATCGATCCAGAACAATCAACTTGACATTGTTATCGCTCTCCTTGACAATCAAGTCAATGTAGCACGAAGCAGCGGCCTGAAAACAATGTTAATCATGTTATTTAGTTGCCTAAAAACAATGTTAATCATGTTATTTAGTTGAAGGCAATGCTTACACATTTACAATTAAGTAATACTTATTTATATATTTATTTAAAAAAAAGCAAATGCAGTAAAACTTCGATTAATCAAGCTATTGTGGACTGAGCTTAACTCGGATGAATACAGACATTAAAACTGAATTGTGTGATTAATAAGGTGACACTAATTATAATACAGTAAACCTTTTAATTGCTTTTACCTGATCTAAAAAAAAAACTATTAGATGTGAAGAATCATTACCTGATTATAAATTTACCAAATTGGTGGAAATAAACGTGTTTTGGTTCATTGATTGTAGGTCTAAAATCTAACATTATGTTAATCCAATCAGCTGTTTTATGTATAATATGTAGCAACAGATGTTTGAATTGTATTATAATACAGTAGGCATTTTTTGTTAATTTTTTTGTGTTTGCTTTTAGTTTGTTAATCTAACCTAAAAAAGCTGGTTGTTGTGAAGAACAATAAACTGATTCTAAATGTGCAAAGTAAGTTGCTGTGGTAATGAATGTAAACAAACATATGTTGCTAAGCTGTTGATCCGAACAGCTGTTTTATCAAAATTTTTACACTTTAAATAAAAATTTTGCAAAATCCTTTCTTACTGTGGGACTATAACCGCATAAGAATATATGTTTAAATTTTCGTATTCGTACCTGAAGTCGTTTTGCTCTTCGTTGATTCTCTGTCAGTCAGTCATTCAGTCATGACAAAGCCTCTTATAGGCTATATGTAGACATATGTTTAAGATGTAAATATCTATTTTTAATAAAGATAGAAACAATAACTAAATTACTTTAATAGCTGTTGGAGCTGTGGACAGTGTAACTAATGTTCCTGCTGCTTCATAACGCACGGCCGGACTATTGGAGTTCAGCAAGTTGTAGATGCAACGAATGAAGCGTGATCTTTCCGAAGGATTAGCATGACACACCTGAAACAACATTTATTTTAGAGAGAAACATAAACATATTAAAAACTAACTAAACATCAATAACAATAATGTCTTGGATTTCTGTAAACAGTCAGTCCTTACTGTAAGGAGACTAATCATAGGTAAGTTACTTGTTGGTTATAGGCACCGAAATTTTTATGGGTTATTTTTGTAATTTTTCCACCAGCAAGGGTTAATTTAACTATATTGCAAGTGAAAAAACATAGACCAAGACCGGGATTTGAACCCAGGACCTTTACCTTTTCGTGGTAATGCTCTGGCGACTAAGCCACCCTAATCATACCAGATATTAGCCGATGTTATCTCACTTGTACGGTTTACTGCATTTTTTGAACTAATATACTGGATACCTCGTATCAAACAACATTGAAAACAATCTTAATTCTACTTGCAGCTTACAGTGGTGTTACTTATTGTTATTTTTAATCATTTTTCTGCTTACACACTTCCTCAGCAAGGGTTAATTTAACTAAATTACCAGTGAAAGGGGAGGAAATTTAAAAGAGGTTTAGTTACGACTTCATAAAGAGCTATACCCTTCCAACAATAAGATATTATTTTGGTATCTGGTTCAATGTTCTTTGCTATTTCTGCCAAAAGTGCAGCAGTACTCCTGTTTGGGATTTTAAGCAAAAGAAACGCGTTCCAGTCTCGCGGCACAATCCGTCAAACACTCACTGTTGTGGTAAAACTCCACCAGTATTACTTTTTTGTTTTGCAAACAAACTCTCGACGATTTTACAAAAAACAAACAGTAATCGAGATAACGCAAGTATGATTGACATATTTATTATAACCTGACCTGACTAAACTGCCTCTGCCCGATCTATAATTACACTCGATCCCACGTTCACCGTGCAGTACAGAGCGCCCATAAGCCATGCTATCCATACGATAGTCTCAGCGATAATAACCAACTAAAAAACATCAACTCCCATGCAACGCTTGAAGAGTTGACGCAACCCGCATGACAATAAACATGATGTTCCCTGTAATGGTAGTAGCATGTATATTCTCCCGTAAGACCTGTACTGAACGGTGAACTTGGAATCGAGTATAGGTGGTGCCTATAACAGACAAGTACCCCAGATAGTCGATGTCTGTTGTAATGAAAGCCTTTTATAAATAAAAGTCATAAGTAAGTACATTTATCACATAACTCTCTCCACTTCTTATTCAAGCAAAGGAAGGAAACAACAATTTGATCATGCAGCTGAACTGCTTACGTGAGTTGAGCGAATTTCCAAAATTAGGGGTACATGTTTTAGGGTTTCAACCAACTATGTAGGGAATCGGTCTACCTACGATGGAGCTGCTGAATAGCTGACTGTATGTACGAAATATATTAGTAGAATTTGTTTGCACCTCGCCTCTGATCCCGATTCACACAGCTCGCAGCAAAAAAAGTATGCATCTCGACCTTGCTGCCTCGGATTATGGACTGCTTCGCTTTGCGAGTTTGCATCCCACCTATTGTCCTCAAGGTAAAATCCCCCCACTTGATTTTAACTGGGTACTTTCATGGTATTTTATGTTTTGATTGATTTTGGTAGAAGCGAATGGGCTAAAAGGTTGTGTAAAAAAATGTGCACATTAATTTAATGTATTTATTTTTTAGATAAAACTCCGAAAAAATTTCATTCTAGTATGAAAAATGTAAAAAAAAAGTGCTTCCGGTTGTTGGATTTCTTGGCTAACGAACTCGTCCGAACGACTTACAAAACCAACATGTGTACAAAATTTGGAAAAAATGGGACTTTAACCCTTTTCCCGGTATTACGTAGTAACTCGTAGCGATTTATTTTTTTCTTTCCCCGGGTTTCCGTACTAATCTGTAATAGAACTTTAAATGCGTTTAACTTCGCCATCTGTTGGAATATTTTAAAACTAACTTCAGAAACGTGTTCAGAGAACATTTTACAGTACGGTTGTATATCATTTGTTATTTCTTCCAGCTGTTTAGGGTTTTAGATCTGTGTTTATAATCATCTGTAGCACAACTTTTGTAAACCAAGAGTTACGTAAAACATGGCTAGACTGAATTTAAAATACATGGTTAATTTTTTGATTAATTAAATGTAGTTTTGTAAAACAGAGAGTTTATGGCCTAACAATTATAAAGTGTCTCCTAATATTTTTTTAAAATTTATAACTATGAGTGAACTTATTTTTCAATTTGTTTTTTTATTTGGACTTCCATTTAAGAGGTCTGGTATGAGGTACTTGGTGTCAATTATGAATACCGGGGAAAGGGTTTATGCGGCAGTTACAGTGCAAATACAAATATATATTATGTATAAAGATTTTTATGACACCCCAAAACATGTTCTGGCGACCATGATCGGTGCTCATTGACCCCTCCTGACCTTAGGTCTCACCATAAGAGCCACTGCAATAGCTTAAATTTCCTATGGAAATTTGCTAATAAATCTGCTGCAAGACGTATTATCAATCAACATGTGTGTTTCACAGATTATTTTATTCTAGTTGAAAAGTCATGATAAATGACCTTTCCAGCCAAGAGCATTACAAATGCCTTATCCTTCAATATGCTAAAGTTACGATTAAAACTCTAATAATTATCACACTCACTTTATAAATAAGTTCAACGATGACAAGTTGCAAAATATCACCAAACGATGTGACTTGGTCTAGGCAGGAAGCGAGGTAAGCCAAAGCTCTCTCTTGATCAGCATGCAACAACATCAAGAAGGCGTTCCTCTTGCACGACATGTCCTGTTCTCCTTCCAGGAAGTTTGCGATCAGTTCGGGAGCATCAGGGATTAAGAACTCAAAATTCCTGCACAGAAAACAGTCCAACAACTTTACAAAGATTCAGAAGTACTGTACACTTTAAAGAATCTCGGAATGATTTTTATTTCCAAATGTAAAAGTTTTAAGAAAATATCTTTAACTTATGAAAATACAAAGAGAGTCAATAAAGACTAAAAGTTTTAAAATGAAATCTATTCGGAAAGAAGTAAATTAAATGTTTAGGTCAATCCAACAGTTATAATTTCAAGACGATAGGGACAAATTTTAAATACGAGCGAGCTGTGATAAAAATACATGGTGAATAATTTTATTAGACAGTAATAAGCTTACGTAGAATTTGAATTAATCTCTGTCAAAGTACTCTCCTTGGCTAGCGATGTACTTGTCCCAATGTTGAATCCATGACTGAAAGCATTTCTTGAAGGCTTCTTTCGGAAGGGCTTTCAGCTGCTGGGTTGTGACCAACTCAACGTCAGGAATGGTGTCAAAACGTTTTCCTTTTAGAACGTTTTTTTTTTCTTTTTTGGGAAGACAAGAAGTTGCATGATACTAAATCTGGTGAGTAAGGCAGATGTGGTCAGACAGGAACACTTTTTCTGACCAAAAACTCCTGAATCAAAAGTAACTTGTGGCACGGTGCGTTGTCATGATGAAGAAGGAAACCACTGGCCCATTTTTCTGGTCTCTTTCCTCGCACATAGTTTCACAAACGTTCCTATATACCCTTGACAAATTTTTAGTTTACAACTAATGTTCCCCTTGGAACGAACTCTCATCACACTACGCCATCACTATCAGAAAAAACCTTGATGTTTGACTTTGACTGACATGCCTTTTTAGGGCGAGAGGAGCTATTGGTTTTCATTGAAAACATTAAATTTTCGTCTGATTGTCATAGCCATAGAGCCAACTTTCATCTCCAGTTACAGTTTTAGCCATGAAGTTTTGCATGAAGACGATCCTTTAATTCCATCTAAACTGAGACACGACTTTCCTTCTGTTTATCAGTTACAAGTCTGGGAACAAATCTTGCACTAACTCGAATTGCAAATTATCGGTTAAAATGCTTTGCATGGACCCATATGAGATGTTAAGTTCTTCGCTAAGCTTTCGATCATTCATTCGCCTGTTTCAACGAACAAGTTTAGCCATTTTATGCATCTGTTTACATCTGTTTTTGAAGTCGAAGGACGTCTCAAAGGTTTCTCTTCTTCAACCGAAACATTTCCGCTTTTAAATCGCTTAGCCCTATTTTTTTATCACAACTCGTACTTTTATTTTAAAAATAAGTATAGTACAATAAGAAATAAAATGTCTAAAACATGAACTACTGATAGGTTTTTAGAAATTAATGAAAGTAATTTGTAATTTAATTTGAGGGTATACTCTTAATTAAGATCTTTGAACATCTTGAAGTAGATCTATATTTCAAATACACTGCAAATCCACGGGCAAAATGTACAAATACATTGTCTAAATACATTACCTCTTGCGTTGCAGCCAATATAAGTAGGCGGCATTTTGACTGAGTTGCTACTGTTAATGCAAAAAACCTTCAAAACAATTTGTAAAAATGAAAAGTATGATCTTGAATAAATTATTAAAAAAAATGATTTAGAATAGTTTTAAAAACTGTACAAAAATAGCAGCTTGAATAATAAATGGGTTTTCTCTTATATATTTTCATTGAAACTACAGTTCTTATAACATACTATTTTGAGGATATTTTTACATACATTGACTATAAAATATTTGTTTTCGTTTCCATTTTCCTTGAACAGCCTAAAAATATTTTTATTTCTTAATTAAGGAAAAAAGAAAACTTACCTATATATTGTGAAAATAGCGAGAACAGCATTTCTGCGCACGTAGGAGTGTCTGTGTTCCAAACAAGCACGGATAGCTGGCATCAGAGGCTCCAGAAGTTCTGGCTCCTTCAACTTGCAGAGAAATCTAAGAGTGGATCCCCGGAGGAATTCATTGGGATGTTGCAGATCCTGGCAAAGATATATATATATTTAATTATATTGATTACATAAAAAGTTCTGAAAATAAATTACTCGCGTTTAGAAATGTTGAACAGTTAACCGTGGCAGACTGCCCAAAGTGACGTTCTCTCAGGAGCAAGATGCAGCCATTTCGAACATATGCGAGAATTTGTATAAATTTGCATATTCCGTTATTTAATACTCTTAAAATCATCCAATCGTAATAAAACCGGCACCGTTGGAAAAGAAATCAATTAAACTTTAATTTTTGTATTTAAAACTTTTTTGTAAAACGTATATTTACATATGTAATCATCGTTTTAAAATATGCAGATTGGGTTACAGTTGTTTCCGCATGCAAATTTGCATACAATTGTACTGTCATTTCCCACTTCTTACAAGTCCAAGACCATCTACAAAAGTATTTCTATCGAGATTATAAATATACCATTGGATTCGTAAAGATTTTATCTTTCTAATAGTGCCTTCCAATCAGATGTCACTATTTTACACGATTTATGACGAAGATTTCTGTAAACCCTTGCGATTGGACAGTTTTCAACCAATAAAACAGCAAATTTGTCAACCGAGATAACGCCTACAATATCATATGTTTTGACAGATTTCTTTTCACCATTTTGTAGAGGATAGTTTCATCTTTCTAACGGTGGGAAGTATACTAGAAATAACCAGTTTTTTGTTTGTCTAGACAGCAGTGAAAAGTACATAATTAGGACAATCTGGTGAGACTGTCTAGCGTGTGGGTTCCCACGATATTCATATGACGCTTCCTGCGACCGGGAAAGTTTCATAATCATTGATGTCATTTTGTTATTCGAATAAAGATAACTCAAACACTTTTGTGAACTAAGTAAAGACAAATATACCGTTCTTTTCTTTGATTTATCCTCTACACTTTGTTATAATATTTCGTTTTTGGGCAAAGCATATATTAGTAAATTACGTTTCAAACCAGGCCTAGTTTGGTTTTTTCAAAATAAGAAATTTGAAAGTGATAAATGTTTTTATATAGTTCTATTTAGAACTAAATTACTAAATTACAAAACTTTTTTACGTTTACGAAAAAATTACAAAAAATGTTTACTACTTGTTACGTAGGCCTAAAGTTGAACTTTTTCCTTTCGTTACTGAACATTTTCTGTTCTTGAGCTAATAACTTTTACAATTTTACATCAATAAATTTTTTAATTGCATATATGAATTCTTTGAACCTTTCTCTACAAAAAAGGTACAGTACACTTTTGGATTGGGATAGAATTACTATTTTTGGTGATTTTTTAAAAATATGCTTGCAAAATACTAAAAACTGACTCGCCAGTTTGAGCTATAACCAGGGCAGGTCTAGGGTTAATGAATATTATGTCAGTTTTATATATTCGCTAAAAGTTTAGCTTAGCCTTAAGAATCTTGGACTCAGTTGAATCTACTCTACTGATATTCCAGCGGTACAATAAATACAGTGGTGTAGGCATAAATAAAAAGCGGAATTTTTTTCTTTCTTAATGTCTTTACTTTATGCCAATTAGACTAATATAGTCGGATACTGCCTAGTGCCCAATACTGAAATGCCAGTAACTAGGTTTACACTTGCGTTAGAGACTCTAAAAAAATAGACTCAAAGAACTATACCTAAGGCCTATACTCACTAGTGATAGTATTTCCCTTAACCAATTTAAAAAAAAAAAAACAGGATCATTTTACCAATCAATGTTTCTTCACTATTTTCATGTTAAATGAAACTTTTCATTTAGGCAACTTTTTAATATTTTTCATAAGTAAAGTTCACTTACTTTTCCAGGTAAGAAAAAAGGTGTATTAAGAAAAGTATTGCCTACAATTTTAGTTTGGTTAGTAACAAAACAGATTAATGTATGCTTCTGATGGTGGTTCACCCAAAAAGTTTTAAACAATAACATGACCATAGGGAATGTAAATAAATGATAATAAAAATGCCTACCTTTCTATATGCATCACACACAAGGATCATTTCTTGAAGGAGTTTCCCATCTAAAGACGTTTTTGGAACTATTTCCCAAAATATAAGCAATAGTTTCTTGATTGTGTGGTCTTGTAAAGGTAGAACAAACCGTATGATAATCATCAACAAGTTTGGTAGACGCTCTCCGTTGGCAATCATATGGATAGTTTTCTTTAATGCTTCAATTTTAGTTTTTGTATCACCTTTTTCTGCAAAAAGAAAACACAATTTCTGTTACATAGTTGGCCTATGTGTTTCTGTTCTCTTTAAAGTAAAAAAAAAAAAATAGTAATATTTAGTAACCTATTTGTAAATATAATACTTTTTGCTAACTGATCTATTAAATATAGATTTTTTTTGTTAAAATATCTTTCTTAACTTTATTGCTTAGAGAGATTCAAGAGGCCTCAAAGCCTAATTTGAAAATAAAAGCTTAATTGTTTCAAGTAGACTTCATCAAACTGGTAAAAAGCACACATTCTACCAGCCTAATTCTGGCATAATGTCGGCCTATGGTTATTGGAATTTTATGCAATGCAGTTGTGACTGCTATTCTGCAGTTCTTGTCAAGTCCTAGTTTTGTTCTTGTAAATTCTGACCTTTAAATATAGGGTGGGCTATACATTACCCAAGCTACAAAAAATATAATGAATACGGTAAGCCAAGTGCCCACAAATTTTCAGAAATCAGCAAATATTATTACCCTACTTTAAAAAGTAAATCAATAAAATATTTATTCAATGTAAACCACAAAACGAGTTATTAATTTATTAAAAATAATTATACATTAAATAAGAAATTACAAGAACATCATCATCATAATAATTATTACTATAATATGTTGCAAGTTCCAGATTTAAATTTCAATGCTGTACAGTATAAACATTCTGATATTTTACAATAATTTCTCTCCACACCATTGAAAATTGTCCGTTTAAGAATAGGATCAAATTTAAAATAATGACTGTACCTAATAAGTAATTTTTGATAAACAGTACGCCTACATATGCTTTTAAGTCTATTTAAGTTAAAGAAACACGTACGTAAAGTATAAAGATAGTAGCCTACAAATAAAACTCAAAATACATTAAACTTAAAATTTTTGAAAAATGTATGGTATTGTATATAAAATATCACAAAAAGTAGGCCTAAACATCTACATCGAGAATGAAGTGCATGTGTTCTCTCAATTTTGGGGTTTGGATAATTGACGCTCTTCTGTAGGCTATAATAAGTTGGAAATTAAAATTGTCCTTTAAAATAAAAAAAGCCAATTTCTTAGAATAAAACTACTCATATAAAATATGTTCCATTTTCAATTGCTTACCCAGATCCATTTTCAGATGCATTTCATTTGGAGTTTCTGAATCTGAAGGGAAATTGATGAGAGTATAACATGGCTGTTCTGCCAGCGCCATCATTTACACCAAAGCTATAAGATAATAGATAGCTATAGATGATTTTGTTCAGATAATCTAAAACTACTTTTAGATAGAATATTTATACTTCTTTCTTAACATATTATATAGCCTACAGCAATCAATCAAATACTACAAGATTATAATAATGATCATCTTAATTTAGCCATCCTAAACTAACGTAGGCCTAACTTTCACAATAAAATGGGTTTAGTATTGATAGTAGTTACTGTGTTAATGTCACTAATTAAAAAAATGTTAAACTAACATAAATTATCTAACACTAATAAATTAAATGCAGAAACATTGGGGAGTGTTGGAGTTTGATTTCGTAATCGAATCTAAGGTGTAACTGTTCTGTATTTACCACGCCTCCCTATCAACTGAGGCATTTTTTCAGAAAAGAAAGTAGGCTAAGTAATCAATCCTACTATGGATATTGTTTGGAAGCAGATTGAGCTTTATTAAAACCACTTTTTTTTATAAACTAGGCCTACTAAGATCTTCGAGCTATGGTGAAGGCAAAGAAGTACAAAATTATAAAGACTTTGACTAAGTTTATTAGACGTTTTGTTATTGTTCTTAGAAAAGTTAATATTTTTATATTTATTTCAGTAATCAATTTTGTATAGTTTACTTAAATTTAATCTTCTCTATAGGCCTATACTCGGTTTATTTTCTATGTTCGACTAATCTATTCTGAATGTTGACCTGTCACTCTGTAAATTGAATTTTCTAGATGGAATAATATGTAGGCCTAGGCCTAATTACTAATCACTATGGTATATACTAGGCTCTAATTTACAAACTGGAGACATTCTGTGGCTGGTAGGCCTACCTGTAAGTTTAGGTTTAGAAATTTTTATTTTCTTACAATTAATTGTAACAAATAATTTAAAGTAAAAGCCAGAAGATGCCTAAACGCCAAAACATATCTAGCTAATTGAATAACATTTTTATATGTGAAATTTTACCAAATTGTTTTTTGTATCTTATTGCAACAAATAATTATATCCCATTTCTATTCACACAAGATATAGCCTAAATCAACTACAATTTTGGAAAAAGAATCCATGATATTTTCCCCTAAGTTTTATTAACTGTAAATAGCCAGTAGCCTACAAATTGTGTTTAGGTCTTTTTAATTTTTTGCAATTTGTATATATATAGGCCTATATTTATAAATACATAATACTGGTGTAGTTTTACAAATTGGAATAGCTGTGAAATCACACGTAGTAATATATTGGATCATTAATTTAGCATTTAGCTTGTTTATTAACTGCTAATAGGCTATATATTATATATAACAAATTGTATGTTTAGGTTGTGATACTTTTATTTCAGTGAAATTTGTAGCTTTACAAAAATTATAAACAAGCTGTGATGTCACGAGTTGGGCGTAAGTTTACTATTCGGCCCTAGCCTAATATTTTTGCAGACAACGACGTTGTTTTACATTCTACTGTTAAATGTTGAATACAGGTAAACATACTGTGGTTAAATAGGTTGGGTTAGAACCTTTTATGTTTTTTTTTTATTATTCTTGCATTTCTGTTGCCATAGTTTAGCCTAGTGTCGAATAGTAAACGTGCGCCCACGAGTTGTAATAATACAAAACTGCATCATTCTTTAGTGTGTACATTGGAATGCATTCAGGAGATACAATGATTTGAAATTATACAAATCATAATTTTTCATTAATGTATATAGCCTATTTGCAGTCTACCGAAAAATACAAATTTATTGTTTTGTTACGTGCGTCACTACATATGATAATTCATTAAGTTTGTTTTTGCGATAAATTTACAACTAAAATTCACGACTCTTGTTGTTCCGATAAATGCATGAAACAGAATTTTTCAATTGTCATTTTACCTTATTGTGTAAAAACTTTGTAAAATATTAATTCATAAAGGCTTATATTTAACATGTTTTGTGAGTTAGGCTAAGTTTATTTCTAAGGTTTTTTTTTTAAATTTGTTCCATTAAATTTTGCTGAATTATATTTGTTGATTATATGGTTTTAAGAGCAATACATTTAGTAATATAACTAAAAATTATAATTACATTGTCTTGTTTATAGATTGGCACCTCTGGGCAATATGGCAAGGAAGTGTAGGTTGTAAAATTTACCTAAATAGGGATAAGCTGAGACTAATTTAACATTATTTATGTAGTAGGCTTCAGAAATTGTTGTAAAGGAAAATATGGAACAAATAATTAGAAAGTGCCACATTTCAACTGAAAAAGAAGGTAGTTGTTGGATAGGCCTAGATCCATTCAATAAACTAGACATAGGCTGCACAACATTCATAACCAACGATACTTAAAATTTGA
Organism: Philaenus spumarius; assembly: GCA_018207615.1. NCBI lineage: Eukaryota > Metazoa > Arthropoda > Insecta > Hemiptera > Aphrophoridae > Philaenus > Philaenus spumarius. The sequence goes on from JAGFPH010000930.1 coordinate 57,152, forward strand.
TACCTAAGATAAAATAGTAAAAATGAACAATGATCTTATGAAAAGGAAACATAATTGTTCAATTAATTAGTTTTAAAAGTGTCAAAAACCTGATAGGTCTAGTAATTCTACAATAATTAAAATACCGACTCGGATTTAAGATAACCTAAAATAACAAATAAACATCAGACCTTAGCTGTCAATTCAATTTAAGACCTCCATACAACTAAAACTAAACGCAACTAACAATACAAATTAAAACAACGCAGAAGTTAAAAACTTACTTTCAGCTAATACTTTCTTTAAAAATACTTAATAATTACATTTACAAAATACACTTCAAATTAAAGACACCACCATAAAAGAGACGTGGACTAAAAACAGCTGACAGTGTTGCAAATGCAAGCTTCATACTAACACTGCCTGTATCATTGGCTAAAATATTTCTAATCTACAAGTACACTGTATTTACTATAATAGTATAAAAGGTATATAAATACATAAATAATGATTCGTTTGTAAATATTATATTATATCTGTTAATATTTTTAAACTTTTTTTAGATCACTTTTCACTGTCTCCGTTGGTTAACGAACTTTCCTTTTTCTAGGACATTGTAATTGATTAATATACACTCATTCTGGAACCATAGAGTTAAACACTGAAGGATAGAATCCCAAAATAATTGTTTTCTTGAACAACTCGTGATTTTTCTTGAACATAATTTTGGTTTAAAAAAACACATAAATTAGCCTATATTTTTATTTTAAAATTGACATTGGTTTTGATCTTTTTTCCAGTATTATTGATATACATACTTTGCTTGAATAAAGAAATTCAAGATATTTTATGTTTGGCAGCTTCTGAGAAAAAAAGCTAAAAGTGTTTCCTTCATCTTCTTGTTCAAACTACCATGGATTAACTTTGCTTTCAGACCTGTTTCAGACTTTCTTAATCCTAGATTACTTATGTTTAAATTTAGTCAGAGTTATATACTTCACTATTAGAAATAAAATACTTTTATTCAAAAATAAAAAAAGGGTCTAAAAAAATAAACAAATTTGTATCTTTAAAAAATATACAGTATTTATGTTAAATATATGAGTTATACAACTTTTTGTAGTAAAATGAAATGTTTTTTGTCTACCTTCACCTAAATTGTGTAATCAACCAAGAAGACAACACATACCTAGACTCCCCTATGAGGCTTGCTGCACCGTCATACTTTGACATGATTCCTCTAATTTTATTGTGTTCTCCTCCACACACTAGTGCCATGAACGATGCCTAGCCATTATTATTATTTCCATTTATTGCCTCCGAGAAATACCACCACCACAGGTATCATTGTCCACGAGAAACTCAGCTGATAAGACATGTACACTTCCACCTTCAAACGTTCTTTACGTAATCCTATTTCACTTCAAAAGGTATAAATTTTACAACTACGTTCGGGCATAAACTCTGCCATGTACGACTGCAAACTGAAAGGAATGTACGTGCTAGAGAAAGTCTAGTGCACCTCAAGACTGCATTTGAAAATATACTAGCAAACGCTAGTAGAAAAACTAGTTTAAAGTTTCTACTCGCACCAATATCCAAGCAAAAGCTAGGTTTTCAGTAAAACAGTCTACCCTTGCAAGTGATAACCACGTTTATGGACTCAAAATTTAAAATTTGATTAGAAAAAACTTGGTTGAGGAACAGTTGGGATATTGCTACTTGTTTTTATCTAAGAAAAGGCCAACAATTTCTTGAAGCAATAGTTTATTATAGAATACATACAAAGAATAGTCTATCGAAGTTGTTGCTAAAACTAGAAATACACATTTCTGAATTGTAGTTTCCTTAATAAATTAGTGTTCTTTTCTAAATTACACATAAAAAGATGTAATTTTCTCTTTTAAACAACAATATTATAGAATAAAACAATCTACTGTACATCTAAAGGATATTATATTAATGCAAATATACATTAAGTAGTTGCCCCCCTTCCTTGTGCTTACCACATCTTGCTAAATTTATCTATGTCTAGGGAATAGAAAAATTAGTAAGGTTAACTTCAAATAAATATTATAATAGAAGCATTGTTTTTAGGAAATTGCGCCTCCTTTTATTTCCAGTAGCTGGTATAAACACTTAAGAAAAAATCATATACTAAATTAAAATGCTTAGAGAAATTATTTTAAAAATTAATATTGCAGGATAGTCAGAAACTACCAAAAAGGGTAATATGTTGTTTTGTAACTAATTGTAAAACATCGACTTTGTAAAATTTAGTGACACTACTTTTATGAACCGTGCATATGACATTAAACATTAAAGAAATACATGCTATTTCCTATAACAAAATATTGTACATAAATAACAATTAAAAAAGATTTTAAATAGGCCTTAACTAAAAAATGGACCATTTTTTGTTAAAAAAACATACGATTAAATCAAAATCCACATAAAGAATCAGTGTAAAAATACTTCAATTTTGTACAAGTAAAAACTACCTATTCCCTAAACTGTACCTAATAAACATTACATAAAATTAACATTAATATAATACAATAAATATTTAACAAACATCACATTAAACATTTTGCCTTTAGTGTTGAGCCAAGAGTTTGTTTAGATCTGGAGGCTTCACTCGTCTGGAAACCCTTGAAACTGTCAAGTTCGATGGTGGTGGACAAAACATGGAGGAACTCGAGTGAAATCCCTCCCGACTTTGGAAATGCTTGGTTACCAAAATCTCTAATGAGAATAGATTCATTTCTTGCAATGTTTCTCTTCAATCTACAGACATTTTCCCAATTCAATTTAAAGTCTATAATTTTTCTTTCATGCAGTTTCATGTTATTTAAAATAAAGTTAATTGTGAATATTTTATGGAGGTTATACTCATAAGCAATAAGCATCTATGTATCAATTTAATAAAATCTTCCAGAAACAGAGGTCCTTATTTTCAGGTAATGACTGTAGATGTTTATCGATTCTATACAGGGTGTCCCATATGTAACGTGCCAAACTCCAGGAAATGGTTCTATGGGTCAAAATAAAGAGAAAATCAAGAATAAAATTTTTTCCAAAAACGCTTTTCAGTAAATTGTTTCTATTTCAGTAAATACACATCTAACAGTTTCATCTAGGCTTGGAAAATTTATCGACACAAATGCCGATGAAATTTCTTTGTTTTTAGCAGTAACCAGCTGATTTTCAGAAATGCAAAATTAAGCTTGAAAGCATGTTGGCCAACCGAACAAATTTTAGTACAGTACAGTAGAGTCTCGCTATACCGAACTGATTGGGACCGAACACAGTTTGTTTTAGCGGTAATTCGGAATAGGCGGATTTCATGAATAATATCAACGTATTAACTTGCTAAGGCATAATACGTTCTTGGCCTCGATTTACGCTTCATCAACACCAAATGATGTTATGCAGCGATGGCTGAACATTGTCCTCAAGTTGATTCAGTGCTCTTTGTCAGAAGAAATCACTGACTATACTTCTTAGTGTAGTTTTACGCCATCAGTTTTTCCTTCCGTTTCGTTACGATTCCATTTTCTTCTAAAAACGGAAGGGAATGGATAGGTTGTCCGTTTTGTCATCCCGCAGTCTGTCCGTTAGTACCGCATAATCGAGAAAAATAAAATTCCTTCGAGATAACGAAAACGGAGGAGAAAAACGGATGAACGCACAGTAGTAGTGCCTAGCTGTTGTATCTAATCCTTTCTTCTTTCTGACGACCCGGTATCCGTTTCATCGGACGCTTGTTGTGGTAGCTTCCTTCCCGATTTTTCATCCGAAGCTTCGATGTGTTCATCCGATTTTCTCCTCCGTTTTCGATTACTCTAAGGAATTAATTTTTTTTCTCGATCTTTTTTCACGACAATGCGGACAGACTGTGCGTTGTTCCCTGACAAAAAAGGACAGTTCGAAAACAGCCTATCCCTTCCGTTTTTAGAAGAAAACGGAAGCGTATCGCAACGGAAGGAAAAATGGGTGGTGTAAACCTACACTAAGGCGAGGTCAAGAGCATTTGCCGCGTCTACGTGCGATATGAGTTCAGTTTGAGCATTCACCTCCTTCTCGCTTTCCTCCGAGCCGATGAACGCTTTATAGGACTGATACTAGCAGATGTCCAAGCACTTAATTTATGCCTTAACAAATCAATACGTTGATATTATTCGTGAAATCCGCCTGTTCCGAATTCCCGCTAAACCGAACAGTGTTCGGTCCCAACTAGTTTGGAATAGCAGGACTCTACTGTATATTGTAAATGTTAACATTATCTAGGTCGGCCTAATCTATTGTTTTATTGTTTTATGAATTAAACTGATGATCTTAATCGGAGTTAACAAGTATTACTAAACAAGTTGGTAAGGTAATTAAAAGTACATCTAAGATCTTGTAAAATATGTTAGATTTTTTCAGCAAGAATTAATTCCTTTTGAAAAAAGGTTGAATTATTTGTAAATCTTGGAAGTTGGCTCTCCAATGATGATCAAAATCGATACATTCTAATATCAGAAATAGATCTACTTTTAAAACTCGCCTAAGCATTTTATACACCAACAAAACTACATTTCTTTCTTTACAATTTATTATACCTTTGTTAAATAACTTTTTATACTATCTCGACAAATTTTTTCCGATAATCCAGTTTAAAAAAAGGGAATTTCAATTAGAACATAGTACTGATAATATATTAGCGTCACACATTTTATTAAGACCCCCGTTTGTACCTAATCAAATTTTTATAATGAAATATTTTACTGGTAATCTGGATACTTCGATGGAAAATAAAATATTTTCAAAGTAATAAAAACTAAAAAAGTGCATCCGCTGTGCACGAATTGTCAAAATCACAAAGAGTACACTAAATACTACAACCACAAAAAGTCTGTCTTTTCTGTTCCATTCCCGCTCTCGGCGCCTTCTTATTTACATTAAACTATCTTAACGAGCCTAATTTAATAGATTTACACAGAATTTGAGTTTTAAACATATTTTTAGTAAAAGAAGAGAAGACGTTCTTGTGCCGATCCCGACAGCAGCCTCCAGCCTCGCTTGATGTTCAGATACTGAATGATGGCGCGCACACAGATCAGAAGTCCTGAAACATATGTATGTAATAGTTACAGTAGTGTTAATAATCTGTGCTCAACCTAGTTTGGATTAAAATGATTATGATTTAAACCTTAACTGTACTGGATTCACCGTGCAGTACAGAGCGACCATAAGCCATGTTATCCCTACAACAGTCTCAGCGATACTAGAAACTAAAAACCATCAACTCCCATGCAATGCTCGGTCAGTTGACGCAACCCGCATGACAATAAATGATAGTAATGGTTGTAGCATGTCTATTCTCCCGTAAGACCTGTACTGCACGCTGAATGTGGAATCCAGTGTAATGGGTCATAGTAGTAAAAGATACAGGGTGTTTCAAAAAGTACTTTACAACTTTGAAAAATCATATTAATTTATTCAGAGAATCTACAGAGGTGATTGCAGTGTCAATTTGTAGGGAAACACATCAAATTTTGACTCGCGTAGTTCGCTAGTGCCGAATCGCACCGTCACCAGCGCTAGCGGCAGTTGCGTCAAAAATGGCTGCCTTCACTGGACCCGAGCCTGCTTGCTTTGTGTTTTGGTTGAAAAAATCAAAATCGGCAACAACAGTTCAGCGTAATTTCCGTACCAAGTACGCTAAAGATCCTCCTAGTAGGCCTACAATTTATGAGTAGCATAAATGTTTTGTAGAAACAGGGTGTTCGATAAGACATAAGAAATCACCAGGTCGTCCAAGCACATCTGACAAAGTCGTTGAGCAAATGAGACAAAGTTTTGTCCCACAGCCCTACGAAATCGATCCGGCGTGCATCTCGCAAGCTACAAGTCCCACATACGACAGTTTGGAAAGTGTTGAAAAACGTACAAATTTATGATTTTACAAGCAATAAAAGACACTGATAAAATTGCTCGTAAGAACTTCTGTGCGGATATGTTAAATCGAGTGAATGAGGATGAACATTTCATGGACAACATAATCTTTTCTGATGAGACGACTTTTCACTTAAGTGGCAAGGTTAACACACATAACCTGTTGGATTTGGGGCAGTGAAAATCCACATCAAACATTGCAACATGTTGTGATAGCCTTAATGTTTTTTTATGCATTGAGCAAGAACAAAATTTACGGCCCCTTTTTTTTCAAAAGAGAATCATCAACGGGATAGTGTACCTGGACATGTTAGAACAATAATTTTTGATACCATATATCTATGAGGATGGCGAAATATTCATTTCATGCAAGATGGCGCTAAACCTCACTACCTGACTGATGTCCGATAATTTCTGAATGACCGCTTTCCAGGTCAATACCCCAGAATGACCGCTTGGAGGTACCCCAGACCTGACACCGCTAGATTTTTTCTTATGTGGTTTCATCAAGGATTCTATGTACCTCCTTTGCCGGCTTCTCTGCCTGAGCTTAGAGCGAGAATTTATGCCGCTGAGCAAGTTACTCCCTTTAATGCTATAGCGAATTTTGTGAGGAAATTGACTACTGATGGGATGTGTGCAGGATCACCAACAGAAGCCACGTAGAGCATCTTCAGGGTGAGTTTTATGTCCTGGCACACCTGGATATAATTTAAACGGCCTTAGATATCAATGTGAGACTGTGACCATACCTATTATAACATTTCTTTTACTGTTTTAGGTGGTTTAACATTTCGCCCCCCTATTCTAAAGGAGGGGGGGGTAAAGGGGCAACTTAAAGTTTTCAAATGCAAACCCCAATCATGTGATACCTCATTTTAAAGGGCATAAAAAAGAAATCAAATGGTGCAAACTAGAAGTATTTATGTTGCCCCTATCAAAAACCACTGCCATTCCAAAATACGGGCGAAGTAGGCCTACTTCCCAAAGTTATTAAAAAATAAGTTTTCAATGCAAATATCATGGAAAGAAGAAAAAGGTCCATTTAACAGAGTAAAATACTATTTACAATAGTAAAAGAATTTATTTCCTTGTTCTGTTGTTAGTTTTACATTAAATTAACATGATTTGGAATTTCCCATGTTCTTATCTTACCAGTTTCAACAATCTACTTAGGACTTATTTAACCCTGGAACTGCCAGAAGGTCATGCATAAACCTCTCTCAGGCGCAGAACGCAACAATTTCGAACATTTGCGAAAATTTGCATATATTTGCATAATCGATAATTTAACCCACTTAGAATCATCCAATCGTAATAAAACTAGCACCATTAGAAAGGAAATGAATTAAACTTTAATTTTTGTATTTACAACTTTTTCATAAAACGTATATTTACATACGAAATCATCGTTTTAAAATATGCACATCGGTCTACAGCTCTTTCCGTGCGCGAATGTGCATACAATTGTACTGTTATTTCCCACTTCTTTAACGTTTAAGACCATCTACAATAATATTTCTTTGGCAATTATAATGATACCATTGGATTCGTCAAGATTTTATCTTTCTGTTGGTGTCTTCCATCAGATGTCACTATAAAACTAGTATTTTTTCCAAGAATTACTGTAAACCCTTGCGATTGGACAGTTTCTCAACCAATGAAACAGCCCATTTGTCGTCATTTTACGCCTACCTTATCAAATGTTTTGACAGATTTCTTTACACCATTTTGTACAGCAAAGAATGAATTTTGTAACGGTGGGAATTAATCCAGAAATAATCGGTTTTTTGTCTGTCTAGACGACAGTTGAAATGTACATAATTATTACGTTCTAGTGAGAACGTCTAGCGCGTGGGTTCCCACGGTATTCAAATGTCCCGTTCTATACGCAGTGTGTAGACTGGCGACTTTTCATTAGATTGATGTCATTTTGTTATTCAAATAAATATAACTCAAACACTTTTGTGAACTAAGGAAAGAAAAGTATACTGTTCTTTTCTTTGATTTATCCTCTACACTTTGTTATAATAATATTTTATTTTTGGGCAAAGCATATATTAGTAAATGACGTTACAATCTAGGCCTAGGTTTGTTACCAGTCGTGTACTTGGAACATAAAAACTGTTTTTTTCAAAATAAAAAATTTGAAATTGATAAATGTTTTTATACAGTTCTATTTAGAACTAAATTACAAAACTTTTTACGCTTACGAAAAAAATACAAAAAAAATGTTTACTACTTGTTATGTAGGCCTAAAGTTGAACTTTTTCCTTTCGTTACTGAACATTTTTTGTTTCTTGAGCTAATAACTTTTACAATTTCAAAAGAAACTAATTTTTAGTGGCATATTTGAATTCTTTGAAGTTTTTTCTACAAAAAAGCTATTGAACACTTTTGGATTGGGGTTCATTTACTATTATTGGCGAATTTTTAAAAATATGCCTGCAAAACGCTAAAAACGGGCTGGCCAATTTTAGCTTTAACATTTCCAGTTTAAGAGTTAATATGACCAAACAAAAACCCTAACCTAGAAACTAGTATGCTTGTTTGAAAAGCTTAATATGATCAAACAAAAAACCTAACCTAGAAACTAGTATTAAAATGTTTGCTTGTTTGAAAAGCTCAATATGATCAAACGAAAAACCTAACCTAGAAACTAGTAAATTCCAATATATTATGGCTATTAAAGTAAAACATGCCTGTCTGATTGTTCGAGTAAACAACTGGTCTAATAGTTTACATGGCGTATTTGTAAAAAAATATTTGAAAAACAATCACTGACCGAAAGCCATGATGAGCCACCACAACCAACTATTCTCGTGGGACGCAAGTTCTGTAGAATGTTTCACGATGAGTGTCCATTTTGCCAGCGACAGACCAAACCCAGAGAGAGCACCATATCTTGCAGCAACAGTGTGGCAGAAACACATGAGCAGGAGGAAGCCGATCCAGTTAAACAGGAAAGCAACTGTAGTGAGAAATAATATCGGCAGTGGTTAACATTTTAAATGAAGTCATAAAATATACAGGAAAACATATTTATATAAACTTTGTACAGATCTATACAGTTGAACTTCGTTTTAATGGGCTCGGCTCATGTGCCAACTAGGCCATTACAAATATATTTGACAACAACCCAAAGTGTATTCCATATTTGTTTGGGTTTGGAGTAGCCTAACTGGATTGTTATTAAACATATATTACCTTGTTAGATTCCATCAGACAATCCTTGTTTTCCATCATTTCTTACATGACGGCCATTTCGACTATTCACATTAAATAATTTTCAAATGTATGTCGCAGTTCGAACACTGGGAACGTTGTTAATATTAAAACATACAACACATATATGTGATTCGGAAAACTAAAAGGAACCATATGTCTCAAAATTTCAAAATTGAGATATTTATGCCACATATAAGGAATTACATTCCTAACAATTTGGTGTAAGAACCTTCAATTATATCATAATAATATTGTATTAAGATATAGGCTACCAATAGTATTAAAAGTCTAAAGTAACCTCTGGGACAGTTGTAAGACTGATTATGCAGTGTTTAACAAACGAAACAATGCCTGCCTCTCAATGCTATAGCTGCACAGTGGGGGGGGGGGGGGGGAACTTGGGAGCGCCGGCTTGTTCTCGCAGCACGGAGTCAGCGATCCATTCTTGGTAGTACATATCTATGGTTAATACTGTATTTAATAGTCTATTGATCTGTTATTGGAATTAAAGTTATGTGAAAATATTCTTGATGGGGGTTTAAATTATTGTAACAAATATATGTCTAGGCTCCTCTCACTACATAATTAGAGTCAAGCAAATTGCCATTGATAAGACAGGCCCTACATAATAATAGACGTACACTGCCGTATTTGTTGTTTACATCTTTAACACGAGGAACTGTACAGAAAGTCGTCACAAACCATTGTCAACGTAGGACATTACCTTACACAACAAGGATTACAAGGATGTGAAAATCAAACATGTAAACATCACACTTAAAGATACAGTTGAACTTGGTTTTAACGGCCTCGGCTAATGTGTCGACTCGGACATAGCGTCTTTTTTTTAGGTCGGGTCAAATTGTTATCTTTTGTATAAACCCCTGTTTTAGCGTCAATAAATATTTTAACCACTCGGTTGTAACATCATAAATCTACAAAATATCAATGTCAAACTTTTAATTCAGTTTTCTCAGAACTCGAAAAATGTTAGAATTCCCCCTTTCCTTTGATTTCGTGCCGCCTATTTTCCCCCCCCTCAGAATCAAGAGGGGGGGGGGGGCAAGGTTCCATTACAAGCAACAATGCTAACACTCCCTCCCCTCCTAAGGAACAATTCACAAGGTATGCGGTGACAATTGTGTGTCATTTGTAACTAAACCATACTGGAAAAGTGTTCGGAGAAAAGAAAAACGCGGCGAGACTCAATCGTATAACCAAGCGAGACATTTATGTAGTTGTGATCAGACAGTTATCCCCCCCCCCCCCAGTAATGTTGACACTTTAAAGTTGTTGCTTATTATTTAATACAGTAAGTTAATTTTGTAATAAGTAGGCTACTGTAATTTTAGTGTTTTTAATACAGTTTGTTAATACACACTACATGTATTTACTAATTAAAACTTTACATATTAACCAATGATACCTAATTTATAATTGTAGGCGACCTCAGCTCCAATTATCGGGACCCTACTGTACATTAAAAGAAAAGTATAGTGTTTTTCATTTTAATAAATGTCATGAATAATATTGCCAATAATAGTAATACTGTATAGTTGTTTGTGCTTTTACTCAAGGTAACAAAAATAAGATTTCCTGTTGGCACATCTTTATAACGTCACTCGGATGTACCGTCAACATTTGCTGACGCTATAACCAAGTTCAACTGTAAAGTAAATTTGCAAGCAATAAGTTCTTGTCGACTACAATTTTAACACAACCTCAATCCAAAATAATAGGCCACCCACACTACGTTAGTTTAAAATGTAAAAAGAAAATATTAAACGAACAAATTTGACCGGAAGTAATTATAAATTCTAAATAGTGAATAATTATTATTAAAACTATTAATATTTGTAAATTAACTAGCGAATGCAGAAAGACAAAGCTGTCGGAAGATGATATCTACTGAAGACAAGGTAAACAAGACCGACTCGGAGCCAATCAGAGGAAGGCGTCGCCATCGTAAACGGCAAAAACCGACAAGCTAAAGTAGATTTTAAGCTTTCATTACGCTGATTATGTTTGAATAATGCAGTTGTGTTTTAACAAAAACTTTAACAAATTGCGTGTATATAATGGAGTAGACATTACTAATAAGTATTAACCCTCCCAGTGGCAGACTGCCCAAAGTGACGTTCTCTCAGGCGCAAGACGCAGCTATTTCGACAATTAGCGAGAATTTGCATACATTTGAATTTTCGATTATTTAGTTCACTTAGAATTTGCCAATCGTAATAAAACTGGCACCGTTGGAAAGAAAATGAATTAAACTTTAATTTTTGTGTTTAAAACTTTTTTGTAAAACGTATATTTACATACGTAATCATCGTTTCAAAATTGTAGAATGTCAAACAGCTGTTTTCCGTGCGACATCGCGATGTAAAGAACGTAAAACTTCATCATTTTGAACGGCCTGCAACTCCTCACAGTTGTCAATTGTCACAAAGATCATCACAGCATTGGATTCATTAGACTTTTATCTTTCAAGTGGTATTTTTAAATCATCTGTGACTAGATTATGGTTATGAGTCTAGAATTTAGAATAAAGGCTTGTTATTGGTCTAAGATTGGACCAATAAGGAAGCATTTTGTAAATCGATTTTTACTATCAGAAATCGATTTATTCATAAGATGTTTAATATACTGTTTTAAAGAAAAAACTCCAACGTTTATTCTATGTTCAGTTCAAATAATTTAGGTGAAATTTAGTTGGCACAGACATAATCTAAACGAAGCGGTCTAACCATTTTACACTCTGATCTCAAAGTGTTCACTTGTAAGTTTTATTCGTCTTGATATTTTAGAGAATTGAAAGTGTTTATAGTTTATAAAATAGTGTTATATTGTGTTTTAGTTATAAATAAATAAGTGTAGATTGTGTTTGAGTGAAATTAGGCTTATAACAGTGTTCTAATAAAACGGTAAGTTGAGAAATAACATAGCCTAGAAATAAGCTTTTAGGTTAAATTGCCGCTATGATATTTTGATTTTTCACTACAAAATGTAAAGTTATTTGAAACTGGGTAGAATGCTATTTGATTCTACATTTCATTCTCGAATTTTTGGTATAAAAAAAACATCGTTTGAAGTAAAAATTTTTTAGGCCTACTCACTTTGAACTTAGTCTGATTTTCAGGTTATGTAGTAAAAACATTCAAAGTGTTATTTTGAACTAAGCAATTGTGAAATTGAAATATATTTTTACATATTTCTATTTAGAACTAAATTATAAAACTTTTGTGTATTTTGAAAAAAATTACAAAAATGTTTTACTATTTTTTATGTAGGCATAAAGTTGTTTTTTTTCCTTCCGTTACTAAACATTTTTTGCTTTCTAAGCTAATAACTTTTACAATTTCAAAAGAAACTAATTTTTAGTGGCATATTTGAATTCTTTGAAGTTTCTTCTATAAAAAAGCTATGGAACACTTTTGGATTGGGGTTCATTTACTATTTTTGGCGAATTTTTAAAAATATGCTTGCAAAACGCTAAAAACAGGCTTTTCAATTTTAGCTTTAACCATGCCACTTGGAGGGTTAACAATACCAAATATCATTAGTAAAACTATAGAAACTGCTTTGACATATTTATTTTACAAAATTTAATGAACTTTTAAGTAGCCTATATGTGATAAACAATTAGAAGGACGCTACCAAATTATACACTTACCAATTATTAAGTTATCGAAATTAATCTTCATATTTATCTACATAATTACGAATAATTAACTGATATGTTTATTGTGTCTAAATTCTCCGTTTTTAGACATGACATTCACAATTAATTGGTTCAATAAAAAGATATTCTACAAATGAATACATAAAGCAGTAAAACATACCAAAAAATGCTGTGAAGAACATAAAGTCAGTGCCAAGAAGACCGTTCTCTCCGTCAGAGTCTCCAGCCTCAGTATCAATAGCAAGAAAAGCCAGAGCTTGAGGTCTATGAGCACTTGCCTGCAACAATACACTAACCCATTAAATACTATGCTAATATACAAGGTAAAACTCATTTAAAGTAAAAAATATATACGCACAGAATAGCTCAGATTATCTCAAAAGTCTGGATAATCGGAAAAACAGCAAACACGGCTAAACAGTAAAATGTACCAATACACTTAAAATTTGACATTTTATGTCATTTTAATGTAAAGTAATAACAGGCCTACTGTGTTTTGAACAAAACTATAAACTCTAGCACAGTACTAAATTGTATTTTCAAACTATAAAAACACAGTAGGCTATAAAACAAATCCCTACGTGGTATGTTGTCCTACTTGAACATTTCCAAAATAGTCAACTATTTCGCGGGCCAAGAATTGTTTCCGCAGCAGGTCTCTCATTCGCTTAACTATGAGCACTTGAAGGAGGTAAATTCAGGCTGTCTCTCCATCTACTTTAAAACAGTATTGTAATATGCAAATGCCTCACTTACAGTAGGTCAACTGGAATAATGTCATCTTCTTTGTCTACCTCAAAAGTGTTTCCAGAGCCTGCTGAATAACAGTGCAGCCAATCCTTTAGGTGCACTCAGAACAACCAGGAACTTGTTAAATAATTTTCTCGATTTCTGAAGTATCAATACGAATAATTGGCAATCCAGAAAATCAACGACTGGATAGCCGGCACTTTACGGTATATATTTATTTCAGAATAGTGTAGCATATGCAACTCTATACAAGATTTTACTTAAAAAGGCAAAATAACCTAGAATATTAAAATAAAACAAATTGTGAAGGATCAGGGAAATAAACTGAGATGTATTGAATAACAGTAGGACTTGTAAAGTAAATTGGAGGCAGACAAATGAATTATCTTGTTAAAGTATAAAAATGTGGATATCAACAAGTGACAATATTAAAGCGGCAGGAGATTTGGGTAGTCAACCTGTGTTGCACAAGTGGCCAGTCAGAGATCGCACTGAATATATTCATCAGTGATCCTGACATCATAGAAAAAACATACTACACATGGTTATGAAGAGACCACAAATTGGCACAGATTGAATATGCCAGAATTCAGATTTTTTTACATTTAGACGCTAAGAGATAATTTGAGGTTATGAAGCCATTTTCTTTTATTTTTGGTAAATAAACGTCATGAGACGGCTTTATATTTTGTACATAAGGTAATTTGAAGGTAGATGTGATTGAGGAACCTACTTTATGTAAAAATACTATTTTATTAAGATGTACAAAAAATTTGGTCCGCCATTTTGAATGTAACTTTTTTTAAATAGGAAAGTGGTCATGTGATACATTATTTCAATGTAGAATTTTAAGACAATGGTGAAAACGAAACAGCACTTCCATATCTCAAGTTGTTTTGAAGCTATTTGCATTTATTTACATTGAATCATATAATTTTAATGTAAAAATGAAATAAAGTAGCCTACATTAAACTTCTTACCTATCAAATTTTAATGTTGAATAGAATTAAACATTATCAAACAATCAAATCATGAGGTATTATTTTAATGTTCATCAATTTGAACAATAATAATAATAAATTTAAAATAAAATATTAAAACAAATTTATTTTTATTATTTTTGTTCATTACTGTTAAAATTGATGTACATTTGATTGTTTGATAATGTTTAATTGTTTTCAACATTAAAATTTGATAGGTAATAAATTTATTGTACTTTATTTTGTTTTTACATTAAGTAATATAATTCAATGTAAATAAATGCAAATATCTTCAGAATGGTTTGAGGTATGGATGTGCTGTTTTCACCATTGATTTTGTCTTAAAATTCTACATCGAAATGATGTATCACATTACCACTTTCCTATTTAAAAAAAAGTTACATTTAAAATGGCGGGCCAAATTTTGTACATCTTAATAAAATAGTATTTTTACATGGAGTAGGTTCCTCAATCACACCTACCTTCAAATTTCCTTATGTACGAAATATTAAGCCATTCTCAGACTTTTCACCCACCCTGTATTTCAAATTAGACAGAAAAGAACGTAGAATTATAATAAAAAATATTTTTAAATGTGAAACAAGCATTTTTACTACCCTCTTAACATCGCTCATTGATATTTCTTCTCTGCTTAAAGATAAAATATATGTAACTAAGTAGGCTTAAATCACTTTAACCTTTTGACTGGTATGAACGTCACTGTTACGTCCGCGCGTCAAGTGGCCTCAACAGTATGAACGTCAATGTCACGTTTTAGTGTTTAACATAGACTGGTATAAACGTTTATGATCCGTTCGTCTCGGCAAACAGAATAAACTGTTCTGCAATCTATCGTCAATTTTTAGAAATATTTGTTTGACTCCAAACTAATCCAACAGGGTGCAGGAGCGTCTTTAGTCAACCAATGTACAGCGATGTTTGATCAAGGCATTAGCTTATGTTTTTAGTCTATACTCTAAGCTGTGTAGGCTTGTCAGTTGTCAGCTGTTTATGTTTTGTTTGTTTTTATGCAGTACGGCGATTTGGTTTTTGTTTACGACTGTGTTGGTTTGTATTAGTTTGTGTGTTAGTGAAGGTATAGTTCTGTGAATTTAGTAGTTTAGAATTTTATTGAAAAATGGATCAGTTGTGCGATGACGAAATATATGAAATTATTCTAAACCCAGAGAGTGAGGATGAAAGTGAATACGATGACAGTATGTTTGAAGATGAAGTGACATTACCTGAGACTAATGATATCGTTTGTGGTAGGCCTATTTATAACATTTCTCCTGTGAGCAGTATATTTGAGGACAATGAAGGTAGGCCTAGAGTAAATGTAAATATTAGTAGTGAGGGCGAAGGGGAGTTTGTAGGCCCCTTTCAAGATGTACATAGTTTAGTCCTAACCAAGAAGAGGCTAGGCCTAAACAATTTGTACGGTAATAAAAAAATATATTTTATTTTTACAGTTTACAGCAAAGAAAGCTAAAAAACAACAGCAACCAATTAAAAAATTACAAGGAATAAACATTATATAATTAGGCCTAACTAAATCAAAACCAAATAACATTTTTAGGTAAAAAATACAGTATTTTACATTTTTTTTACTAAAAAATATTTTTAAGATACATTTTACAACAGATAGAATGATAATAGTAATAATAAAAAACCATTTCAATAAAAAAAAAAACTCACTTTTTGGGTGACACTTTCTATCCGAAAACCCACTAGTCAAAAGGTTAATATTTAAAAAAATTTTACAAATAGTTCTTTGAAATTGAACAAAACAATTTAATACACACCCTGGGTATAGGTAACTCTCCTTGTAAAGTTTTTTCCCGTTGAACTTCCTCATAAGTCGGCAGCTTAGTTGCCAAGTCGTAGGGCGGAGGAGCTGAAAAGTCTGCCTTAGGAGGAGGGATATCATCCCCATCAACCTAAACACACAAACATGAACAGTAGATAGCAATTTAGCAAATGTATTAACTTAGTATGTTGTAATAGAAAATGTCAATTATAATTTTAAGGTTATTTAAAACTAGGGGAGACCCCTGCGTGCTCCGCTCGCCAACCCCCCAATGGAACCTTCTAAAAACATCCGT
The DNA here is from genome assembly GCA_018207615.1 of Philaenus spumarius. Classification (NCBI taxonomy): domain Eukaryota; kingdom Metazoa; phylum Arthropoda; class Insecta; order Hemiptera; family Aphrophoridae; genus Philaenus; species Philaenus spumarius. The sequence continues at coordinate 73,816 of JAGFPH010000930.1, forward strand.
TATGTTTTATTTATAATAAAGGTGTAGGATTAATAATAACCTCAAAACTAAGACGGTAAATAATGTTAAATGTTCAAATTAAATTATTTTTTATATTTTATAACAGCAGTTATAATAATGGTTAAAAGAACTAGCAAGGCTCGGTTCTACACTTTAAAACCCTAACATAAAAGCTACAAATACAAAAAATAATTGCTTCAAATAAGCTGTTATTGGAAATATTGGGGCAAACAGCTTTATTATCTGTTATTTTATTCAATTGGTTGCTATGGTAATAAATGTAAATACATGTGCTGGTTTATCATTCTAGGCCTAACCTAAGAATTTTTTCCAACTCAATTTAAAAATGTTGAAATAAAAAAAGGTTTTTTTCGAAATGAGTTATAGCCTATGTTACTTAGGGATAGTGTAGCTTTTTATTAGTAAACAATTTTTTCAATCGGTTCAGTAGTGCCAGAGATTACCCCCTACATACAAACAAACAAACTTTACCTCTTTATAATATTAGTATAGATAATATTGATACGTTAATTAAAGACAGTCCAAAATAACCATATACGACTTAATCAAATAGTACGCCTTTACTAATATGGTTAGATCATTATATGAGAATACAACCTGTAAAATTTGCATAATCTAGTTAAGTTAGTGAAGAAAATAACTAAAAAACCTCTAAAGAAGTTTTAACAAATCATGCACTTAGAAAACACTTTTAATTGATTCGTACAATATCACAGAATGTTAGGCCAGTATTCAAACATTGAACTAATATTCAGGTGTCCCACAAACCGTCAAACTTCGGGAAATTTTTCTATGGGTGAAAATAAAAGGAAAATCAAGAATAAATTTGTTTCCAAAAACGTTTTGTTTTCCAGATATCCGCCATTTTGTTTCTTTTACAAAATAATTCATATTTCGTTTTCCACATATCCGCCATTTTGTTTCTTTTACAAAATAATTCATACCTAGAGAACGGTTTAATCGAGTTAGTTCAAACTTTGCATGGAGTTTAACCTAACCATTGTGGATAATAGTTAAGTTTTGTGTAATAATTGGTTCGCTCAACTGGCATCCTATATCAACACAGTAAACCACAACAATATTGTGGTTACGTATGCTGTTGTTATCTGTAAATTAACTATTATCTTTCATCCGATTGTTTTGACAGTTACACCATCCGTTAGGGAATCAAAAAAGCTACAAAAAAGGCGTCTTGACATTTTTTGTTAAAATGTAAGTTTTTTGAGTAGTTTAGGTTTGAAATTTTCAAACAGCCCCCATTTTGAAACGCATGATTGGATATAATCGCTTATATTTCTTAAGATAGATCATTATTAGGTTAAACGTCATGCCAAGTTAGAACTCAATCGGTCGAACCGTTCTCTAGATGTGAATTATTTTGTGAATTAAAGAAAATGGCAGATATCTGCAAAACAAAGTTTTTGGAAAAAAATTTTTATTTTTATTTTGACCCATAGAACCATTTCCCAAAGAATGGCTGTTTACTTATAGGACACCCTGTATAAAGAACATGTCATACAGATATTTATGCAATCCGAGGACATTTCATAAAAATATTAACAATTGTGTATAACTCAGTTAGCATAGAGAAGCAGTAAATTAAATGTCATCCATCCACATTCATATAGAACATACAAGATGTTACAATTCTTAATTCAATTATTATAATAATCCAGGAAAACCTTCAGTAGTCCCCACATTCCAAAGGTATGATGTCACTGGTCATTAATCAGGAATTAACAAACTAAAATATATCTACTGCACGAGGAAAATGAAATAAAATAGGAAGAATTGTTACAGTTTCAGCAAAACCTAACAACTCTTAAGGAACATACGACTAAATAATTATTCAGCTCTAATTTAATTGAGTAAGTGCGTATAAATGAAAATTAAAAGTCAGTCATTTTACCAAACATGAGAAGCCTAACTACAATAGCCTAATTGAGAAGCGAATTGCAGCTGTTTACCAGTTTTACATATACAATGCGATAGATTTAGTATTAATTTATTTAGTGTAATGGTCTTGTTGCTATGTATAACGTAAATAAGATATTGTTACGAGTATATAATAGTACAAATCCCAAAACTAAAACCCAATACAGAGAGAGTAGATCTGTAGCCTATTATTTAAATGTAACCCAACCTTCCAAAGAACTCCTAAATCCAAATAGCCTAACCAACCATATAATAAAAATGTAAATATGTAATCAGTAACCCTGTATTCAAATATCAAAATCAATTATAACATTGTATATTCATAATCAGTTAAATAAGCTAGAACTAGGCTTGTTAGAAATACGTATAACCTCACCAAAATGTAACCTTCCACCAAAACATTACCTTTATTAATTAGTACTCCATAAACCAACAATAGATTCATATTTATTAACCATCACAAACAAAGTAGTAAATTCTCACATGTTATTAATAACACGGCATAATTAAAACCAGTCCGAAATCCGTTTGTAAACAGTGGAAATACAAAACATTATCGCACGAAGTAGGTTAAGACAACTCAAGATGGGAACTGATAAAAGTTAATCGTAATATAATTTTAGAATAGACATTAACTAACACAAATTGGATTATAAACTTTGTAAAATTATACAGGGATAGACTTTAGTATTAAAAGTAATTATAGAAATCAATGTAATGTGTGTTATAACGAAGATATGCATAAGCGTAGGAAATAAGAGATAGCTGATAGCCTAATCTAATGCAATTCGCACACCTTTGTCAGTAAATATGTTTCGCGATTTAAAATCATGTTATCCACAATAAAAGTATTTAGTAATAATTATAACAGTATCAGAACGGACTAGTAACCCGGAAATAAGTACAAATTCAAAGAAATAATTAGCCAAAACTACGATATAAAAGGAACTATTTCTCGGAAACCGCAATTCAACTAAGACTGACGTCAGAACGTTCCCGAGACAACGGAGTGGAACAGTTCTCTGCGCAGAAGTATGGAGCATCAAAAGCAACCATCTTGTCCTTTCGAGAAGAAGTGTGAACCTTTTTCTAGAACAAATCAAAGGAAGACCAAGCGTCGGTTTTAAAAACAGAAGCCGTTCAGCCATGAGAATGTAAAGATGCAAATTGCAGTGTGTTAAACAACTTTTCAATTTTTAAGTTAAAATATTAGAGTCAGTGACAATGAAATAGCAGAGAATGGTAAACTATATTAGTACAAACAAATGAACATTAAACCATCAAATAAAGAACTTCTAATCCTTTTCAAAAACCAATCCTAAAGTTTCCTAACAACTATTTTAAAGAAATCACCAATTCGATTTACGTTCTGAACATTATTTTAATAGTAAAATTTTCATAAAATGCGTTGATTTAAAGGAATATATTAAACCTAGCCGAGTGCCTACCCTGAGATAATTTCATAGAAACTATTCAAAAGGACTTTCTGTAAAATACAGACAATTATAAGTGCCTACCTAATGAACTCTAACCGAGGCTACTGTTAACAAAAGATCGTAAATTAACCATATTTTTTAGAAACCCTATTATCATATTTAAATACAATGTATATTTTTCTAATTAATAAATTCTAAAATAAATCAATTCTTATTAACAAACTGTATCCACGGTGTATGAGTAAATTATTTATTGTATTTCTTTTAGTATAGCCTATGCATAATTCAAATTCATATTTCAAAATTATAGATTTCCCATCCTTTCAATTCATAGAAAGCTAGTTATAAAGCATATTTTATAATTTGGATCCTACAACGTAGGGCATATAAAAAAGTGGAAATTATAAAATTTATATTTTGATAAGTAGGTGGGGAATGTTAGTAGAAGATATATTTTAGTCATTTGGGTTAGTTATATTAGTTGCTAGAGGTAGCAGTTTGTATGTAAAGATGTTGCGTTGCTTAAAACATCCGGAAATGTAAACTGGGTTGAGTAAGAGGTCGTGTATCATGGAACAAGGAACTGCTACAAAGGTAGCGGTTGTCTTGCTTGAGAATGTCAACACAGAAGCTAGACGAATTATGTAAGGATAATCCTAATCTAGAATCGAGGCCAGTTTGCTACGAGTGGCGCTGGTCGGGTGACCAGTGAGTTGCGAGTCTGCGAGTTAGGCCAATGCGATACGGGAGAGGCCGAGAGTTAGGATAAGTTTTGTGAAGTGTCGAGCCGGAAGCTAAACAGCTTGATGAGTCAATCTTACGGGAAGGATTCCACGGGTTTTGGGATCTTCAACAGAGATCAATGGACGAAGTAGGTTCTACAGAAGATCAACATCTTATTACGTAATATCTATTAAATGACATGTGTATAGGATAAGTGTAAGATAATGTCCCAGAGGTTGTATAATTGCAAGAGCGTGCAAATAAATATTAATAGAAGTATCACCACTGAATTGTTGTTATAGATCTGTCTCTTATTGTTTGAATCCGGATGATAAAGGGCTAACAATATTCAAATTTCCAATTTAATCAAATAATATATCTTCCAAATTTGAAAAAAAATCTTTTGTATACATACAAATAATAATCATTAACTTCAAAGTAAGAGACGGATACCCAAAAAGTGGAATCAGCCTAAAAAGGAAGCAAACAGGGACTCAACAACTAGAAGTTAAACAAAAATGATGCTTCAAACACAAGATCCCACAATTGTTAAAATTATAATGGTAAAGCCTAGTGCCAGAGTGATAAGGAATAGTCAATTTGTAAAACCATGAGGCAGTGAATCATAACATCAAAGTTAAACTATAAAGTGTGCCAGTGAATAATAGATATCACAAATATTAGGAACTAGCTGACCCGTACGAATATTTCGCAAGTTAGGAGTAGGCCTACACTTACCTGATTTATGCATGTTGATTTAATTGATTTCATTACGTTTATTTATTTACGTAGGTTATATATAACAGTTTCCATGTAGAATCTTAGAATGTAAGCAATCTAACTATCAGCTGTCATGCTAGTTAAACATATTGTTAATAGAAGGCGCCTTTCTTTAGGAACCCTATAAAGTATAATATAAAAGTTTTTAAAATCACTTTTTGTAACAGAAACGTGAATTTTAAACTGTTTGTCTATTTTTCC
>JAGFPH010000930.1:88911-146064 GCA_018207615.1 Philaenus spumarius
AAAAAGAAGTAAACAGTTTTGGGATACATTCTAGAACAATATCTAAACCTAATATTTATTATTCATAATTTTAGCCATGAAGCCTATAAATACCAGTTCATACGAAGGTGGAAGCAAATCCATTCTTGATAGTAGACGCATAGACAAATTTAGATACGTTTTCGAAAATATAAACTATATTTTTTTTTAAGATTGTTATTATTTTATTGGAATTTAAATAAATTAATACATTGCAAATACAATTTATTTCACTTGTTTGTCCCTCTGTCTAAGTCAGTGTCCACACTACAACAAGGCCTTCTAAATAATTTTCTTTATCAAAACAGCTGATTGTCAAACTTGTTTCATACATAGATCCATTTAAGGAATCTTTTTGACTACAGTACTTAAAGATGATTAAAGCATTGTAGTCACAGATTAGAGAACATTATAGGCGCAATTCCATTGTCACCATAGTAACCATTTTATACATGATTCTTTTCTAGACTGAAGCAGGGGTTTACTCGTAGTTTTCCCAATACCGGAACTTAACACAAATATTTTTGAAATTTTCACTTCTAAAACTTAAATTTTACGTATCTTTGCCGAGTTTAAAGGTGCATATAATATACTTACTTTTATAAGCTTACACATGTATATGTGACTATTTTTGTACTTGTAAGTAGCACATAGCAAATTTTAGAGACACATACTATTTCAAGCAAAAAGTCTCTTATTTGGTCAATAGAATTTATCAGAAATTTAAATCCTCAGAAAAAGACCGTAAACTTAAACACATTTTATACATTATAGCAAGAAATTACATTCCTTTTTTTATAGCAAGAAATAACTTTTCTTATAAAAGATCAATAAAATACAAGCAAGCTTATCACGAGAACACAACACACAAAATAATACAGAAGCTAAATTGCCATGTGACCTTGCATTTGTCTCGGCGTTTGCCAGTGTACAACCATTGTTTGTTTGTATTCCATGTTGTGCTCTCATTTGGGATATTTTATTTTTTTAATTAATTAATCGTGAAATGAAATGAGTTATTCTATAAGTATTAATCACTAAATGTGATCCAAATTATATCATCTTTGGTCTTATTTTGATTACAATAATCTCATCAATATAACATGTTATACACTTTTTCATAATACAAAAAAGTTTAAGCATGGCTGGTTTTTAATCTTGCCTCAACTCTGAATCATCGGTCTCTTAGGCGGGTTTCATACCAAAGCCAGGCCGGGCGAAAATCGCTTGATCATTGATTACGCAGTATTTCAATGGGGACGCCGGGCTCGACAGAACGATTTTGAGCAATCCTGCCTCCCGCTACTTCAAGCGGTTACTGCCAGCATTTTTCAGTCTAGCTGGGTGTCCATGCCAGTGTCACTATGTTACAACTGCGACTGCTAGGAAGGCTCAGCAGTCCTATTGAGTGAGACTCGGCTCAGCTTTGGTGTGAAAAGGCCTAATTTGTAGCTGTTCGCAGCGATCACCGAACATCAAAGGTGTGCCGCAAAGCTTGCAAAAATGGTGTCTGATGCTCCCATTTCAATTCCGAGCTGAAGGACAATGTGGGATACTTTACTGTAGTTGACTCGCATAGTCGCAACGCACTGTAGTGTGGGGATATCTTGAGGTTTTCCGATTGGCGGACGTACAATTCTGAACCGAGTGTTGAATGAGTGTGATTGAGGGCATGGATGGTCCAGTGCAACGTTAAGACAAAACGTATACAAATTTAATAAAAAGCAGTACCGGAATGGTGTTCCGGTACCAGTAAACCCCTGGACGGAAGACGTACGAAATTTGTGCTACAAATTAGTCGAATGGGAAATTTAATACATGCTGTCGCATGCGCTTTGTTGCCAGTACATGAGGCGTGCGACAAAATCAATGCAATAAGCTATGTATACACTAATGCAATTATACGTGCACTTGACGCATGCGGAGAAGCTACTTAAGACAAACCGTCTGTATCAAAGCCCACTAAAGAATACCGTTGCGAGGCGGCCAATGGGATGGGCGCGCAGCGTTGCCATATCTACTAGCCTCGAACACTGTTGGTATTTACCGCTCGAGTCTTGATCGCACAGTTTAAAGAATTATAAATGCATTGAGTCAGCCGCAGTCAGTTACAAGAGTGGGAAGAATGTGACGTCGCACTACGACGATTGGAGCGTTCAAGGAGGAGCATGCATTAACGCTTTTTTCGGAAAACGTCTCCTGCAAACAGCGAAGGTTCACAGTATTGTGACATTGTATATGCGTGTCCTTTCAAACCTATGATAGGTATTAATTAATGTTATACCCGACTTAAATATAAGAACAACAAATTTTATAACTATCAGAAATTATAAAATCATTTCTAAATATAAAATTACAAAAGTAATAATAATCTATATATATAAAAGTGAAATACCACTCACTCATCACGATTTCTCAAAAACTACGGATTGAAATGAAATTTGATATGTAGCTTCCTCTAGGGCCATAGGTGCTCACTAAGAAAGGGTTTGGAAAAATTTGAAATTTTAGGGGGGTTTGGGGGATCAAAGTTATTAAAAAACGATTTCTTCAAAACTACCGAACGGATTGGAATGAAATTTGGTATGTAGCTTCCTTTAGGGCCATAGGTGCTTACTAAGAAAGGGTTTGAAAAAATTCGAAATTTTAGGGGGGGGATCAAAGTTATTAAATCACGATTTCTTCAAAACTACTGAACGGATTGGAATGAAATTTGGTATGTAGCTTCCTCTAGGGCCATAAGTGTTTACTAAAAAAGGGTTTTAAAAAATTGGAAATTTTAGGGGGGTTTGGGGGGTAAAAATTACTAAATCACGATTTCTCCAAAATTATCGAACAGATTGGAATGAAATTTGGTATGTAGCTTCCTCTAGAGCCATAGGTGCTCACTAAGAAAGGGTATGAAAAATTTCGAAATTTTAGGAGGGGTTTGGGGGGATCAAAGTTACTAAAATCATAATTTCAGATCTTTTATTATTATGACAATCCTTATATATAATTCTGTAAGCAAAATTTTAGATTCAAAATTGTGGGAATTTGGTAAATCAGAGGATGATGGGAGAGGTGTCAAATTATAGGTATCGATTCAAGGAACGAGGGAAAAATATAAGTTTTTTCTAAAATTAAAAACTAAGGGGTTTTTGAGATCCCCGAAAAACGAAAAATCCCCATAAGAAATACACGAGAATTTAAAAACATACAACAGCTGTTCTGCAGTTTACATTAAAACATTTGGTATTAAATAAATAAATTAAAAACATGAAACAGCTGTTCTATAAAATAATATGACAGTTAAAGTAAATTATATTTTTAAATTAAATCTGCTATTTATTAACCTATAAAAGATACACGTTGACACACACATAGAGAAACCTTATAAGTGTGATTTTTGGAAGGTTGTATGGCTGTTCTATTAACTCTTCATACATTTATACTAATATCATAAAGAGGTATTTGTTTGTTTGTATGTAGGGGTAATCTCTGGCACTACTGAACCGATTGAAAAAATAGTTTTACTGATAAAAAGCTACACTTTACCTGAGTAACATAGGCTATAATTCATTTCGATAAAAACCTTTTTTTATTTCAATATTTGTAAATTTAGACGGAAAAAATTCTTAGGTTAGGCCTAGAATGATAAACCAACACATGTATTTACATTTATAAGAAATAATTTGATTTGAACATTTATCATTATTTACTATCATAATTTTGAGGTTATTATTATTAATCATATAACTTTATTATAAATAAAACATAACATTTGTTTTTAGAAGGTTTCATTGGGGGTTGGCGTGCAGAGCACGCAGGGGTCTCCCCTAGTAGTGCTTTTATTATTTAAGATCTATATATATAAAAGCCAAATACCACTCACTGACTGAACACTTAAAAAGAATACAATTACGTTAAAAAGACTGAAAATACCAACCACCACGGGCAACGCCGTTCGGGTCAGCTAGTATATTTATATAGAGAGATTTCTTACTCCTTTAGATAATTATGTTTATATAACTATTAACATAGATAGTCAGGGATAGTTTTAAGACTTTATTACTATATTTGTTATATCAATACTAAATCGTTATTCCAACTCTATCCTAATTACACAATAATTTCAACTGGACTTAATTATAATTTAACTCAGTCACAATCGCAAGCTTAGCATGGGGAAGTACTTATTCGATTATTAATGGAAAAGCTATATGTTTATAACGTTTCCATTGCTTTCAGGAGCTTGCAGTAAAACTCTACTACAGAATAAATAAAAAAACATATATACAACGTAGTGAAAAATTCTTTATTTCAATCAAAACAATTACACCTTAAAACCAAGAAATATTTAAAATAAATAACAGTCAGATATTCTCTTTTATACTTCATAACCTTTTTATAAATTATGTTTACCCTATGATTTAATTGTTCTGTGACATATACAAGATCATCGGTATTGAAATAATAGGCAAGTACAAAACTCAAGGCAAGTACAAAATAGGCAAGAGTTTTACTGTGCTTTTTTAATGAGCTCAGTTAACATTTTTTCCAATTTGCGCGAGTCCTCGGCAAACTTGCGAATACCATCGGAAAGTTTATCGGTCGACATTTGATCTTCATTGAGTTGCCAACGGAATTGGGCTTCATTCAGAGATATCTTTTCTAGATCGGACTTTTGAGCTGGAAACATTTAAATAATATATTAATGCAAAAATTGGAAAGAATACTAACAAACTGTACATTAACTCATATTTTATGCAGTTAAACTCTTAATCACTATTATAACGTTAGGCATTATAAAAAAAATAAAATTTAAAAACGAATTTAATATAACTTGTTAAAAATAAAATATTGAAGTTAGGCTAAGCCTATACTACTTTTCTTTACCTGTTGTCTTTTTACAACTTACAACTCAGGATCGTGAGGTTCCTAAACAAGTACACGCTGGAATATAGGATAATAAAATTAAACTATAGTGGTTCACATAACAACTGATCTTTTATTGGCCGCTTTAGCCCTGCATGTTTCTTTTTATATCGAGTTACAAAAAAATTTACAACCTTTAAATCACTTCGACCAAAAATGTAGTCAAACAAATAACATAAATCAATTTAAATTCAAAAATATATGGTACATATAGATATTTAATACTTACGAAAAGGCAGACACATAAACTAATTAATTTTAAAAAGAAAAAGAAAACCCCACTCGCACGCGCAACACTTTTGTAGCCTAGTTCATTGTCGTGTCCAATTTACTGTCACATTATTTAAGCGATCGCAATACACACTATTGTCGATGATAATTTTTAATTCTCGTAAAACTTCTAATCAGTTCTTCAATAACTCACTTAAAAACACCCTTTACGACTTTGTAGATTGATAATAAATGTTAAATATTTAAACTGTTAATTATCGCGCAACACTTCAAACGATGTTCACAGCTTGGACTCTCGTTGACAAGTGCCGTTTTCGTTCTTCGTCCACCGCTATATCCAGCCAGTGTCTATTTTCTCTCCACCAATCAGGAACGTCTGACAACACACAGATGTTCAAAGTTGCGTCAGATTCTTTTGGTTGCTAGCTATGCGTTCTTACTGGATCTTGCATGTGGAATACCACGTAGACCACTTTTCCTGGAATTAGCTTGCACGTGTTCGCTTCTTATCTCGTCTAGACTGGTGTGGACGTTACTTTTCTAAATGCATCTCGAAACTCGTATACTTTCCGCGTCTTAAAGTCAGTGCATAAACTGTCTATTTTTAAACTCACATATAGATTGAATATAATAATTACTTTTAATACTTGTCTGCCTTTTACATTTATTCAAATTAATACTGAAATTTACTTTTAAAATTTTGTCTGTCTTTTATCAAAATATTGAACCGACTCATGTCTTATGCATTTTCCCTACCCTTTACTTTTAATCGTGAAACTTTAGTTGAACACTTTTTTATTTCTTTATTTTACCTTAATTCAACAATCTTACACTATGTTTGTGACCAGTTGCCAAAATGGTGTTATATGACTCTAACTAGACATAAATGAAATTCTTCCCCACTTGTAATCAGTGTATGGTGTTACATATTTCACATCAAATAAAGTAAAGTTAAATATATGTTTTTAAATATTTTTGTAGAAGAAAGTTACAGTCATTAACATGTAGGTCTAAATTACAGATAGCGCCAATTAGGATGGAGCGCGAAGAGGGGGTGTGCAAGTCTCCTACTCCGGCTCCCACTACATTTCCCCTCTTGTGGCGGAGCCAGAGCCACCTGCCCTATCTCATTCATGTCTGCTATGTAATCGTGTTGATTGTATATCAACACTTTTTGGTGGTGACTGTACTGAAGACTCACAATCGAGTGGGAGAGGGTAAGACGCTTCACGCTACTTGGCACTATCTGTAACTCAATTAAAAATCCCCTACACGAAATAAGGAATTTACTAACTGTAGCAACAGTTGATAAGTATTTAAAATTTAAAAAAATATTTTAATTTTCTTAATTGAAATACTGGTGCTGGAGCAGTAGGAGGGATTTTATAAAATAGTCGTTAATATTTCTGAAATAAATATTAAACTGACAAATAAAAATTGACATTTTCCACCAAAAACTAAAATATCTACATATTATGGACAGGGGTTTAAATAATATTAAAAAGTAAATGTGTGCGGTCGTGGGGTAGTTTACCAAGCCTTTTCTTCAATTCTTTTACCAGCCTTAACGGTAACAAACACACATAATTTTAATCTTTCAATTGCCAAAATTTAAACTTGAATTGGACTTATGAGAAATAACACTACAGTAGAACCTCCCATATCCGACCATGACGGGACCGGGCCGTGGTCGGAACGGCCAAAAGGTCGGATATCGGGAGGAGCGTAAAATGCCGTTCCCGGGTAAAAAAAATGCCACACAGTACTGTAATACAACTTTATTACACCTTTAAAAATATTGTGTATACATTTCAAACATTTTCTGACATGAAATTAAATACGTAAATATTGTATATTCAACTTGTAAAACTATTGATTATCATTTACAAGTTGTAATGATTTTACATTTCAAACAAGTTGTTTTACATTCAAAGTTTTTGTTGAAGTGAAACACAAACACGTTTACGTTTTTCAGTTGTCATTGTCACACACGTAACTCGTAACCTCAAACTAAAAAACTTCACACTCCGCAGATTATGGGAAAAACCACGAACAAAACAATATTGACATAAACGCACAAACTGACATTCCACATCAACAACCACGGCTAAACTGACAGTTTTTTACCCAAAAGTAAAGCATAGTATCGATGAGTCACTTTTTCAAGTCTGTACAGGCTCGCGAACGGAAACGGACAGTGAGAGCGCGAGTAAACAATAGACAGACGGACGGTCGGACACTAGGTCGGATATCGGGAGGAGTCGGATGTGGGAAGGTCGGATATGGGAGGTTCCACTGTATATAAATAAAAAACAGAACACAGTTTCTCATAAAAAACGTTTAATCTTCAAATGCGTTTCGATGACCAGGTCATCATCATCAGTGATGGTTACAAATTTATAACTAATTTAAACCACATGTACAATTTATGAGTGTATCTGTATTATGTATTATTCTAACTTATATATATATTCATGTCATTTTTCATCTTTAGTCACTATCCCCATTACAATCATTAAGTTACTGTTCTCCCATTGGTTGTTACATGTTTAGACGACTACTAAGACTCTGCCTATATATACTTAAGAACCATGTTACCAAATTAGTTATAAGTTTGTAACCATCACTGATGATGATGACCTGGTCTCTAATAATACCGTATGTATTATAAAAATGTCTTTTGAATTAAATGCCCACACGTTGTGGAGCCATTTTATAATAATACCGTATGTATTATAAAAATGTCTTTTGAATTAAATGCCCACACGTTGTGGAGCCATTTTATAACTTAACTGTTATAAAATTTCTAAAAAAAAAATTAAAATTGTGGTGACAAAATTCATAATATATAGAAGCTATTCTTACTTCTCATCAGCTAGTAAGTTAACATTAGAAATAAATCATTTAAACACTCAAGTTTTCTGAACATCATCAACATAAACGTTTATTAGAAATCAAAAATGTATCAATATTACAATTTGTATTGGTTTTTTATTCTTGGGTATGCCTTGATAAAAGTTCATAGTTACCCTGGCTTAGCTCAATTTTGGTAGAATTTGCATATCTATTAAAAGGTAAGTTTTATTTAATTTCATTGAATTTTTAAAAGGTATCTCGGGGTAGGCACTCTGCTGGCACTGAATATACCTCCTTAAATTTATTATTCGCATTCATATTACTCTAGGAAAGTTCAAAATTATAGGGATTGTTAATTTAGGATTTGGGTTACAGAAAGTCTTTTGAAGATTTTTTTATTTTATATAATTTTAAGTTCTATTGTTCATTCCACGCATTCAATTGTTCATATTTAAATAGTTAAGATAGAGTATACCAATCTCTATTCGAATTAAGTCACTGTTCAGATTATTACTTCATTAAACTAAAAAAAATTAGCACTGTTTAATTAACACATCTTCTCACGTTGATGGCTACTGTAGGACTCTTTTGAAAAGGACGCCGGTTTTGGCTTGGTGACGCTATCGGTACTACGGGGTTCACATCCTTCCTTAGAGGTCTCTTGACTCTTGTATTTATTTGCATTTTCCATTGCAGTAGTTTGTCGGCGGATGAATACCGTGACGTCATCAAAATAGCTCCTTTTTAGACAGCGTTCGCTTGCAGACTAATTTAGCGTAATAAATATAGTGCGTTTATTATCGTATTTTTCTTGATATTACTTTCAAGTTTTGATAGTTATTTTTGCATTACAGATGCTATTTGATTTTACTGTTATAGTTTTAAATAGAATATTGTTTACCGTAAAAAGATTTTACCGCGACAAAATAAACTGACTTCTGATTGGTTAACTTACATTTACATAATTATACAAACAGCTGTTATCTTCCATCTTGCAATGGTCGGATCTACATACATTGATATTGTCTAATGACTACTTAAATAATAATATGGATTACAATAAATAATTATTCAGGTCTAACAATTTGATTTGTATGCGCTACACTTTTATTTTCAGTGTATTAGGTTACGTAAATTAGCGGTCCACGTTAGTACATCGTTTTCAATTTGCGATTGGTTTTGACAGTGTGTTCGATGTTTACAAATGGAATTTCGGATTGTTTTGCTTGAATTCTTTTATTAATAATGTGTGGTTCTATGTGAAGCGTTTTGTGATTGATAAATAAATATATGAATGTGTTGTGGTGCTTTGTGTTGTGAAATTATATTTGTTATGCGTTGTTTTGTTTTGGAGGTTACATTCGGTTTAGGTTACAATTGCTTTTACAATAGGTTTGTTTTGCATTACTTATCTAGTTTACAATTATATGTCGGTTGTATTGAATTTAACATCTAGATATGGTATTGGCTTTACATTTGCTTGACTTTTAAATTCCTATAGCTAGGCTATGTGTATTTATATTGCATCATAGGCTAGGCTAATGCATTCAGTTAGAATGTCGATTTTACAAGGTTAGGTTCTTGATAGGCTACTTTACATTAGGTTTGATATATTTGTGATTTTGTACTATTATAGGTCATTGAAACGCGTTTGAAGATTAAACGTTTTTTTAGGAGAAACTGTATTCTGTTTGCAATTGCCGTTTATTATTATATTGTTTTTTATACACATATTTACTGTTTCCATACGTTTAATTATTATTATAAAGGTGTATAATTAATTATAACATCAAAACTAAGATGATAAAAACAGTTAAATGCCTATTCATTGTAAATTCAATAAACATAAAATGTTCGTTCATCAGTCTAGGCCTACCCTAAAATTATTGTGTGTATGTTTAATTTATTTGACCTGTCTTAACGGCAACATACAACCAATAATTTTAGGTTAGGCCTAAAATTTAATTTTAAGTCTATGCCTAATCTAAAATTATTGTATGTATGTTGCCGTTAAGGCAGGTAAAATAAATTAAACATACACACAATAATTTTAGATCAGGCCGAGACTGAAGAACCAACATGTTATGTGTATTGAATGTATTTACAATGAATGGACATTTAACTGTGTTTACCATCTTAGCTTTGATGTTATAATTAATTCTACACCTTCATTATAATAACATTAAACGTACGAAAACAGTAAATATTTGTATAAAAACAATCTAATAATAAACAATACATTTTCTATTTATTAACTCCTACCGCAACCTGCGTTAAAGAATTTGGTTCCAAAAACGCTGAAAAAGAATAATTTTTGGAATGAATAGTTTTTCCTTGGTAAAATATAGTAATGAAGTTGAAATTTTAGAAAAAGTGGTTCAAAACTGTCTTTCATTAAATTTATTGTTTTGTAATAACAGTGTTAAAAGTTACTATTTTACCAGACTTAAGACAAAATGACAAGATTAATGATATAACTACTTGTTAAAAATGTGCTTTTCACAGCGTAGTAAAGCCAAGAGTCTTCAATGGTAGGCTCTACTCATTAGTACAAAAAAAAACTGCTAAAATACAATAAAAGCTAATATTCACCTGTTTTTTCAGAGAGAGCTGCAGGCACTTGATCGTGGGATTTGTCCAACTCCTCAAGAAGTTTAGGGCTAATGGTCAATAAGTCACAACCTGCAAGAGCCTTGATTTCTCCTGTAATCAATAGAACACTTTGCTTTAACATTGAGTAAACCCTCTTTTTCACCTGACATTGCTTGATATCTGTAAAACAGAATAGTTTTGGTGCAGGGGTACAGACCGAACGAGGTTCGGAAGAAATTGAGGCTGGGCTGGGGAAATAATCTACAAAAAAATAATTATTTTGGGGTAAAATAGATAAGAAATGAATGGGAACAAAGGTTACGTTTACCCTAATCGTATGGCCTAATAGGTTCGTTTACGATATATATACAGTAGAAACCCGCTAGTCCGACCTCGGGTAAACCGACTCCTCGCTTAGTCCGATCATACCGCCATATCGGCGATTGTTTATGTTTCTAATCAAGCAATTGGTCCAATTATTACAAAAACATATCGCAGTTCACCATTTTGCAATGTCAAGCAATTTAACAGAAATCTGGCTATACGGTGTGCATAGGTTTGCCTTGACAACTGCCTCTTCCTGATTGGAATAGCGCGTGGCAAGCCCCCTTTCACCACTAAGGTCGCCTCTTTCTCAATCTTAGGCCTTAAAAGCAGTTTAAATCAAAGTACTGTGCATATAGTCATGTGACTCGCTGACTCATCATTGACGATAAGAGTTAGTAGAACGTTGACACGTCTAAATTGAGAATAGCGGCCTTTACATTAGCCACAAGCGGGAAAGAGTCTACTGTATGTGTAAAGGTTGTGAATTGAGTGGGGGATTTGCTTATGCGCTAGCATGCACGTAATTTCGGGCATAGTTTTCTAGAAGTCTAAAGTCGATACGAGCATTCCCACACTCAAATCTTAGTAAGACCGCGCATGGGAAAGAATGTAAGTGTAAAGGCTACTTTGTCGTCTACTAAGTAAAAGAACATTACAGATTTTTTTCAACCTAAAAAACAACAAGAACATAACATTTTTAGTGTTTCATGATTTACTGTACAGTGTTTGTGTTTTGCATCGTTCTTGTTCTGTATTTTCGATTAAAACTTTGTTTTATTACGTTTTAATGTAAACAAATGAGTTCCTCTGATAATCCGACCTTTTTTGTGATCCGACCATATTCTCGGCCCCGTTAGTGGCGGAAGCGGAGTTCTACTTTACATACATACAAAGTGTGTTGTCTGCTTCCTGCAGCAAGTCACGCAGGGTTCCTATTTGATCTTCACTGCATAAAGTATGTACGGTCGAGCTGCTGATACGATATTTTTGTGCCGGTTGATAAATGGCAGTTTTCTGACTCTTGACTGGCTACAAACAGACAGTGTTCTAATACTTTCTTTAAGTATTTATTATTATTACGTTATTGGTATGCACATTTTTTTAGCTTCGTACAAATGATATTATTCAAGCGATAACAACTAAATCACATTAAACCATATCTACAAAAGCTATACATAGGTATTACTGATGTTTTAAATTTTGTAACTTTAACTACTTACTGTAATTCGAAATCAATCTTTACCAGTAAAATGTTTGTTTGTTTCCATTTTCATTGCTTAGATGGGAGTGGAGTTGTACGGCCACTTGGTGATATGATGTGTGTGATCTGGGAAATCTGCACCCCTGTTTTAATGACTCATTTTGATACCAATTGGTAGCTGTTAAAAGGAAGTGTTATTTTTTTCCAACAACTTCCCCTTTAAAAAAAAATACAGAATTTATTTTAATAATCATTGGTAATTTGTAAATTGAAGGATCTTCTTAATGTAGATGCAGACTTCATGGCTAAAATTTAACTGGAGATGAAGGTTGGGTCTATGGCTGTGACCCTGAGACGAAAATTCACAGTTCTCAATGTAAAACCAGTAACAACTCTTCGAGCCCTCAGTAAAAGGCACATCAGTCAGTCGAACATCAAGGTCATGCTAATTGCATTTTCCAATAGTGAAGGGATAGTGCGATCAGATTTTGCTCCAAATGGAACAACTGTAGACTCCGAATTTTAGAAGGGGTACTGGAACGTTTGCGAAACGATGTGCGAAGAAAGAGACCAGAAAAGTGGGCCAGTGGCTTCCGTCTTCATCACGACAACACGCCGTGCCGCAAGTCGCTTTTCATTCGCGAGTTTTTACCAGAAAAAGTGTTCTTGTCTATCCACAATCGATTTACTCACAAGATTTAGCACCATGCGACTTATGGCTCTTCCCAAAAATAAAAAAACGTTTTAACACCAATCCCGACATTGAGATGGCCACGACCCGGCAGCTGAAAGAGCTTCTGGCCATGGATTCAATGTTGGGACAAGTGCATCGCTAGCATTGAAGGAGATTAATTCCAATTCTATGCTTTGTTTGCAACACCTTGTATGCCTGAAGGCTTACTTACCGACATTACGGAATGAAGCACCCATAACAACAGTCTTATAACCAAATTTCTTGTAATAGTTGTAGATCTGAGTGACTGATTTTACGCCAGGATCCGCCACAGCTGCGTAAGATTTCTGATCTGTGTTGGCAACATACCTAAAACATACAATTACACATTCAACACCAATTCCTCCATTTTAAAAACTATTTAAGAACAGTTTTCCCAGGACAATCCAGATAACAATTAGAAGAGAAGAAATGTACAAACACATACCAATTAACTTTAAATAGCAATATCTTAAAGAATAGGTTCTTTTTTATAACAATTTTCACACAAATTACACGAATGATGTTTTAAAAATTGTGTGAAGTTCGAGTTATATCTCAGTTTTTAACAGCTCAAACTTGCCTAACTTAAGAAACACTGAACTGAATTTAAAAATTTTCAAAGTTAGCCCTCCTGAACCAAATACAACATAAACTAATAACATAGAAATGCAAAGAATAAGATTTAATAAAAAATTAAAAGTTTTAAATTTACTACGGAAGACTGATACAGATTATTTTAAAGACATTTTATAAACAGTAGAGCCACGGTTATCCGAGAACTCGACTAACGATTTCCGGGTTAACCGAGGTAGTAAAAAAAGTTCAGTTAAAGTAACCGCGCAAAGTGAAACCCGCTATAGCGGCAAATCTACTACTGTACTGTACTAGTCGGTTTCGTCAAAAAGGGTTTCGGTAAATAAAAAGTACAATTGTTAATCATTATTAAATACAGGTACTGTAGTCCTCATTGTACACGGTAGCTGCGTTCCGTCAAAGTGCTGCGTAAAACGAAACTGCGTATAACGGGGACTAATTATAGACTGACGCGATAGCTAAAAATAGATTGTCATACAGCTTAGTATTGATATCGATCAAGTAGGCTTACATTAAAATGGATTTTAGTAATTAAAACAAACGGTTTTGTTTTTCAAATTAATTGTAGTGACTAAATTCTCAACAAAATAAAATTACTAAATTCTGTAGAAACAATACAGTAAATGAAAAATGTGCTTTACATTTCACACATATAAACAAATTGAGTAAATTAAGTTAAATACAGTAGAATAGTTTTAACTAAATTAAAATTACAGTAAAATATTTTGAAAGAAATTAAGTTTTTTACTCGAGACCAATATTTTCGCTACTGACAGCGAATGATAGTTTGATGTGACTGATTAAGTGACTAAGTTGTAAAAATAGACAAACCCAGAAAATGACGGAGCAAGTAGGGGTACCGTTATAAGAGCACTGACCTTGAGGGGAGAGCGAGTTGAAAACAACGCACCAATAACTTAAAATTATCAACTGTAGCCTACAATCCAAACAACTCGGCTCAAATACAAAACCTTTCAAGGACTTTTTTTACCGCGTAAAAGCGAAATTGCGTAAAGCAGGACAGCGTATAATGAGGACTGCCTGTACTGTACGTTACAGTAATTGCAATGCTTTGCTAATCATCAATACAATGTTGTTAATGCTTTTTCACTAAATGTCACGTTTTTCAATAAAACTCAAACTCGCTGTGTTATGGCAATGTGCAGTGCAAACCAGTTAAAAAAAGTAGTGTGCAAATAGATAAGGCGCACAAGCGAGTGAGTTCCGTTAAACAGAAAGCACTTATGGACTTCTTTAAGTAATACAGTTTTTATCTGGAACATGGGCTGTAGCCTATGTATGTCTTTTCATCATTTTGTATTTTATTTTTATTTGAAGTTTAGTTTTTCATTTGATAATACAGTAGATGCCATTTTTTACATCTTTGACTACGTTTTCATTGATTTCACCAGTTTACCATACGTTTTCCTCTCGATTTTTGACAGAATCTGTGTTATACGAGTTTTCGCTTATCCAAGGCACCCTCGGTCCATATTACCCAAGATAACCGTGGCTCTACTGTATATTTTTCCTTGTTTACACTACAGGTGTACCTATATTGTTAAAATACAAAATCTATTATAATATAAAAAATCTTCAACAATTTATAACAAAATCAGAAATATAAAATAAGACTTTATTTTCCTCCATAAAATCTTTAGGATGATGATAAATAGTCACAAATACCCTAATTGCGAATAGCGGGAATTTAAAAAAAGAAAAGCTGAAATTTGATTATATTTTCACTATTTTTTTTCTGTTTATAGTAAGGTATTCTACTTACATGTTATAGAAAATGTATAATTAAAAATATGTACACGAAAATATCACAAAATTTATTCAATCACTGTACGAATCCAATATCACATCCAGAACTCCTTTAAGGCTACGGTTTATAATTATGCACCAAATAAAGATTTTTATACTCTCTGTGCAGATAAATTTTTAAAATGTGAAAACTAATGATGCAATTTAGAAAAAAATCTGCCCGTAATAACTTACCTATATACAGAAAAACTTACCAATCCAAGATACGACCTACGAAAGGAGAGATGAGCGTAACACCAGCCTCTGCACACGCTACAGCTTGGGCGAACGAGAAGAGCAAAGTGAGATTGCAATGGATCCCATTTTTTTGCTCCAAAGTCCTGTAAACGAAGTATGAATTTAACTCTAAACTTTACATTTATACTACTTAATAGTTAAAAAACCGTTTTACTCAAGTATTGAAGTACAGTAAGACCTCGATAATCCGGCACTCGATAGTCCGGTACACCTGATAGTTCGGCATCCATCATCTTGGAAAATTGGCACTCATTAAAAATTGCAGTTTTTGTAATTATTGAGTGATTTGTCTACACTGTCTGTTGGCTCAGCATCAGTCAAAAACAGTATGTAAAAATCTACTGCTCAACAAACCTGTTCAAAACAAAAATTTCAATCAACATTTCTCCTAAAAATCGAATCGATTCAAAACAATGTGCTCTCGTCGTCCTTTAAAAACGTTCCCGGTTAAAGGGACCGTTTTTTAACACTTTCGTTGCTGACAGTATTTTGTTGAAGGTGTTCCACTTAATGAAGATTATTTGAACAAATTGAAGTTGGAAAAAGATACATTGAATTTGTTGTAAATAGTTGTTTGATTTAAAACCGCTTTGCACGGTTTGGAAGTGAAAGGGGTTCAAAGAATTTGTGACGTGCTGGAGTAAAAATAGCGAACTCCCACTATGTACTGACTAACGGAAGCCAACAACAAAGGGGAATGGAGCAGTTCCTACCTGAGGCCCATCAGTTAGTGGCAATCTCTCTACGCAGTTATTGTTACGTAGTTTTAACGTGTAATTTACGCCTTTATAGTTTATTCCCTGTTTAAACCAATTTTAAAGGAAGACCTCAATAATCCGGCATCACCGGATCCCCGAGCGTGCCGGATTATCGAGGTCTTATTGTATTAACAAAACACCACTCAATTTTACAGCAAGTACTCAGTCTAAAAATAAGTTGTTACTCGAATAGGCAGCACTGAAATGTTGCAATCGACACTTGTTTCACAATGGCAACAGACAATAAATTAGCACATCGTGATTACAGAACTGTCAAACTTCACCAAAGATGTTTAGACAACTGCCAAAGTCGTTAATATAGTGGTTCACTAAATTTATACATACAGTAATCATGTCTTAGAAAGTCCTATTTGGTACTTCCAAAAGAGGAAGAATTTATATTTACACCAAATACCAAAACTTTTTGAGTACCGATTGGTAACGAAAGAAATACAGTTTGTTCAATTTTTGAAGTCGTTATTCATGTAATTAATGCTCGCTTGGCTCGTACAATTGTGAGCAAAGTAATTAACTCATTCTGTATTTTAGGTAGAATAATTTACTTGCATCTTCGTACATTTAACAAAGTCTGTTATTTATTAAAACCAACTTGGATGCTTTGGTCATTGAGCCACAACTTCTAGAAACAAAACTAACTCCAGTTAGCTACACATCGCCTACATACAGTGGAAACATTACCGATTGAACTGTTCAACAAGCTTCATCTGTAAATTGAAGAAATTAATAGGCCTATTATTAGATAATCTAAGAGCTGTGTAACAGTTTTTGATAGTGAGGGCTTTCTATAGCAACAGATAATTATTAAATAATGACAATATGAGGTTTAAAATCTTGTGAATATGTTAGTGTAAGTTAGTTTTATAGCACTCTAATTTTGTTGACATTGTTACATGTTTTTTTGCTTACAACTTAGTTTAATAATTTGTAGACGCTTTTGGGTTCATTCGAGGGGTTGCTACATTTGACAATGTAGCCTAGCCAAAATATGAGTATTTCGGCCTCAGATAGTTTAAGAATCCTTGATTAAACTATTTCTATTTTTTTTAACATTGTGTGACTGGCAAACATTCTAAAACATGTCTTCACTGAATTGAAACAAAATAAATTCGATGTCATTATTGAATTTAGTTGTACCTTTACGCTACAGGTTAAAACTAACACATGGGCTTACAATTACAACCTTTGTTTTGAATGTCTTTGGCTGCGTTATTATTCTGCTACAATGATGGACTAAGTGAGTGTAGATAAATACAGTTGAACTTGGTTATAGCGTCAACGAAGGGACCGTACGAATGTTGACGCTATGTCGGAGTGACGTTATAAAGATGTGCCAACAGGAAATCGTATTTTTGTTACCTTGAGTGAAAGTACAAACAACTATACAGTAGTACTATTATTGACAACATTATTCATGACGTTTATTCAAAAGAAAAAACTATACTTTTCTTTTAATGCACTGTAGGGTCCCGATAATTGGAGCTGAGGTCACCTACAATTATAAATTAGGTAACATTGGTTAATGTGTAAAGATTTAATGAGTAAATACATGTGCAATGTGTAATAACAAACTGTATTAAAAAACACGCATAAATTTGTGAGGGGGGGGGCAACAACTGTCTGATCACAACTACGTAAATGTCTCGTCAGGCTGTACGATTGAGTCTCGCCGCACTTTTTTAGTGTCCGAATACTTTCCCAGCAAGTTCATGGGTTTAGTTACACACAACTGACACCACATACCGTGTGAATTGTTCCTTAGGAGGGGTGGGAGAGTTAGCAGTGTTGCTTGTAGTGGAACAAGCACTCTACCGACTTTGATGGGACCCACCGGAGGTTTTACATGTGGGAAAAAAAAACGTAGTTTGTTTATTTCGTGGCTTGATTCCGAGGAGGGAGAAAATAGGCGGTCCGAAATCAAAGGAAAGGGGGAATTCTACAATTTTTCGAGTTCTGAGAAAACTGAATTCAAAGTTTGAAATTTATATTTTGTAGATTTATGATGTAACAACCGAGTGGTTAAAATATTTATTGACGCAAAAATAGGGGTTTATAATAATGTGAAAAATAACGATTTGACCGGACCTAAAAAAAAGAGACGCTATGTCCGAGGTGACGCATTAGCCGAAGCCGTTAAAACCAAGTTCAACTTTACTTATTCGTTGTCATAACAAGTACAAAAAATATATGCATAACTTAATGAAAGGATTTTTTTTATACTAAAAATAATATTTTTAAAAACCGAATGAGTTTAACAAAAGGTATGTTAAGCAGGAAAGTCTAAACTATCCACTAATGAAAGATTTTTTTCAAAAATGTTTAATAATTTTAGAAATAACTCCAAACAACTATAAAAACTAAAGTTATATCTTTTTTGTAATTATTATAGATTCGAAGTGGGATGTTAAAGATTAGTAATACAGTAGAGTCCTGCAATTCCAAACCCACCTATTTTGAAAATCCGGCTATTCCGAAAAGAGTTCAGAAAAAATAACGATTTTAAAAAATAGGAGAAATTAAAAGGACGTTCGTGAAAAAACGCACTTTTATTGTTGTACAAATAAGTTAAATAGAGCCTAAGCTTGATGAAAACACCTGAAACCAAATTGGAGTGACAGCGGGTTTTGTTTCCTTTAAGTTTTCCATCCGTTTTGTGGGAAGGAAGCTATCGCAACAAGCGTCAGGTGAAACGGATACCGGGTCCTTCAAAAAGAAGGAAGGATTAGATACAACAGCTAAGCACTAGTAGTGTTCTTGCCACCTGCCAGTTGCGTTTATCCGTTTTTCTTCTCCGTTTTCGTTATCTCGAAGGAATTTTATTTTTTTCTCGATCTTTTTTCAAGACAATGCGGTACTAACGGACAGACTGCGGTATGACAAAACGTACAGTTTGAAAAACCCATCCCTTACCTTCCGTTTTTAGAATAAAACGGAATCGTAACGCAACGAAGGGAAAAAATCGGATGGTTGTAAACAGACACTAAGGCGAGGTCAAGAGCATTTGCCGCGTCTACGTGTGATATGAGTTCAGTTTGACCGTTTACCATCTCCTCGCTTTCCTCCGATCAGATCAACGTTATATGGAACTGACTCTAGCAGATGTTCCCGCACTTAAGTTACACCTTAACAAGTCAATTAGTTGATATTATTAATGAAATCCGCCTATTCCGAATTCCTGCTATACCGAACAGTGTTCGGTCCCAATTAGTTCGGAATGGCGAGACTACTGTATTGCAGAATTTTTAAAGGAATCCGACTGCAACAGTGATCTTATGAAGAGCCGGAAACTTGTGATGAACTGAATAAAAAGTTAGTTATGCTTCTTCCACTTCAATAATCTGTAAATTTTATTTTTTGTACATAGTTTCTTATATTTTGAATTAACTCCACTTATGTATTTACCATGGCTTCGGTAACTTTTTATGCTAAATATTTTTGTTTTAACAGTATCCTCAGCCTAAATCATCAAAAAAAGACTTCCCTATTATTTAACACAACTTACTTTGCCGCTTGAATACCTTCCCACGTTGACGCAAGTTTGATTAATATTCTCTCCTTCTTTATCCCGTGTTCTTCATACATCTTAATGTACTTGAGGGCTTTAGCAATGCTTGCTTCCTTGTCGAATGATAACCTGGACACAAACAGTACAACAAACGTATTTAGTAGCATACTTATTTGAAGGTGGTGACATATTTTTATTTCATCATAAATAATTTTAAAGCTGCCATTTTCCAAAGAAAAAGATACTGCAAAATCAATAAAAAGTTAAATATTGGCTAAATTTGGTATTCATAGTTTAATTTTGTAAATTTGATGGTACAGTGAAACTTCCCTTAACGGACACTTCTAATTAGCGGACACTTCTCAATATCGGACATTTTTATATTCCCCGACCGAGCTCATGCTTTTATAGCCTTTGTAGTGTTTCTAAATAACGGACATTTCCAAAAACGGACACGGACACCATATTGGTAGTCAATACTTCCGAATTACGGACAGCGGAGTATAAAATGTTGCCATTTTCTAAGAATTGTAGATGTCTCGAAACATTCAATGCAATGTTTGTTCATTATTTACCAGGAAGTTGACGTCCTGTTTACCAGGAATTTGACTTCCTGGAAACTAGGTTTCTTTTC
Organism: Philaenus spumarius; assembly: GCA_018207615.1. Lineage (NCBI taxonomy): Eukaryota > Metazoa > Arthropoda > Insecta > Hemiptera > Aphrophoridae > Philaenus > Philaenus spumarius. The sequence goes on from JAGFPH010000930.1 coordinate 109,342, forward strand.
TTTGCGCCATTTAATAACAGTGGTGGTTAAAACCTTTTACAATTCAGTTTGAATAAAGTTACCGTGAGAACAGTGTGAATTACGATGTCTCTGAAACAAAAGCGTTTAACTTTAAGCGAAAAAGTTGAAGTTGTGCGTAGATATGAAAAAGAAAAAATTAGTGTGCGTGATTTAGCGGCAACATTTCAAGTTGGAAAAACTCAAGTTAGTGATATTTTGAAAAATAAAGAGGTAATTCTAAAATCGTGGTCGGAAAACAAAAATTCATTAAGTAAACGAGCGTTTAAAAAAACAGAAGGCCTTGCGATAGACAATTTAACATACGAATGGTTTTGCAGAGCTCGATCCAATAACATTCCAATCTCTGCACAAGAATTAGGAGTTAGTGATTTTAAAGCATCGGTTGTGTATTTTACGTAAAATATTCTAAACTCTAATGGTTTTTATTTCTTGCATATCACTAATTGTACATCTACAGTACAAACATCTCTCCTAATAGCGGACACTTTTCAATAGCGGACATTTTACGAGGTCCGAGCAGTGTCCATTATTTGGAAGTTTCACTGTACTATTTATAGTCTACATAAATATAACTTATACACTTTTATAGTTATTTTTGTTTTAAGGGAGGAAAATATCACTTTGTTGTCCTACACTAAAAGGAAATGTTTTCTCGTGGGCGAGTGATACTTCCTTCCCGTAAGACAATATTTTTCCTTCAGCTACAGTTGCAGTAAATAATTTGCATTTCTCTATGGAAGAAACTTGATTAAAACATGAAAATTTAAAAATTGAGGTTATGCCAAGAATACACAGACATGGAAGTTCATTGATGCACTGTTCTTTCAGCAGTTGTTTTACTAACATATGATTTAAGCGGACGGAAAAGTGCCCAAATAAAAAGTATTGAGTATACTTTCCAGCCCGCCTGAAAAATTTCTAACATCCGAATAATGCTAGGCTATACTTTAATTTTACTTGAATTTAATATTTAATTTTAATAAGGGTAGGTTCTGATTGTAAAGTAGTACTTTGGAAGACATAAGGATGTAACAAACTTGACTCAAAAGACATCTGATAGTGGTATACTTTGGTCTATTCAACCATGTTTATTTTACAATTTACACATTATAAATTTGTACATACACCTCATATTATTATTAATCTAAAATCTTAAAGACTATAGACGCTTTAAAATTTATTAGCAAAATCAATTTAAAAAAAAAAATGTAGGCTATGGTCTAAATTACTTTATCTGTATCTCATGAGATATTGAATTTAAATGAAATCTGAAGCTATCAGTATATTAAGACATGTCTGAGCTCTTTAAATAATAAATATAACTAGCAATACTTGCTTATCTTTCCTGTCCAAAAAGGCACTTCACACAAATTCGCGCACAATGTCTAGATGCCTCATGGCGACTTTTTATATCAGTTAATATCGTCCAAAGTACATGTTTGGTGTTGAATTCACTCGGTACTTAAGTTTCCCGAACTCACGTATAAACTTTTTAAGTAACTTACATTACTTAACTCGTAAGATATATTATTTAAGATCACATATTTTGTGGAGCTACATTACTGTCTGCCCAAACTGTATAGAAGCCATCTTGAGAAGAAGGAAGAAGCCGGATGCCTGCCAAGACTCTCTGTTTCCGTAAAGATGAGATTAGGGGAGGCTAGTCACAATGGACTCGTCCACCTCGCCTTATATATTCTACAATCACATAACACTGTTTATATATTTTCACTTAATTTTAATTGTTGTGAGTTTCTTATTTATTATTATTGTTTATTGTTATTTTCAGACACGGCTTTCGTCGTATGCCAGCTTTTGTATTGCTTTACGATTAATATATTCAACACTGTATTTTTACATTATATAATTGTATTTTACATCTATGATTTTACTATGCCTGCTATTTTATGAAGTTATATTATATGCCATGTTATTTCATGAAGTTATATTATATGCCATGTTATTATTTTATTGTATTATTATTTATATGAAATAAAAATGCGTCTTGTTTTAATATGATTTGCTTTGTTTCTTTTATTTATTTTTTTAATTAGCGTCTTGTTTTATTATGTTTTTTATATTATATGACATTTTCTCAAATGTCATATAATACTTATGTTTTTATATTTTGCCAAAAAGACGACATGTCACATACCCTATTAATGATACAGAAAAGACCTCTTAAAGTAGTGGCTGGAGGAAAAGCATATTTCACAACAATAATTAAAAAATAAAAATTTGGTACACTGGAAAATATTAAAAATAATTTGTTCCAATGCCATTTTATGCTATGAAATGCATACTCCATCAGACATCTTATATCACAGCGACACAACATAACTATTTCGTTAGACGTAGTTCTTTACCTTGCATCAACTTCAGTAGACACTCTGCCGGGAATGATTTTCAGAATTTCAGTTCCAAACAAGACAACCAGTTTGTCCAACGCAGCTTCTACTTGATCTCCAACATTTCTGTAAACAATAATAACTTCATTTCAATCTAAGGGTAAGAAAAGAAAATTACTGAAAATTTTGGCCAATTCCAAAAAAACAAAACCTGTGGAGAAATTTATATGTTTCGTTTTGTGTATTCATTGGGGTTCAACAAGTTTTGAAACATAATTCCCAGGTATATACACGATTTACCTGCTTAAATTTCTTATACAAATTGATAACATCGTAAATTTAAAACACATGCATGAAAGTAGAGAACAGAAAAGGTGCATTTTCATTGGCCTACAAAGAACAGTGAGAACAGGTAGTCTGTCATCTTATTGGTTAATTAGTGTAGTAATATATTACAACGAATAACTGGTTCGAGAATTAAGTTGTAGAATAATTTGTTTTGGCCAAATCTGCAACGCGTCGAGCCCCACGTTGGCAGCGCCAATTCTACAACGAATATTCTTTTCTAGAATTTGTTCGTTTTAGAATAAGTTATTTCCACCTACTGGAAGTCTTATAGGCAATCTCACTTTGTTCGGCCTAGGTGAAATAACTATGTGTCGAATATTCAGTTCACTGACTATTCTGACAAAAAACTTTACTTTATACTTCCAGTAATTTATTTTTAATTTTAGCTCAGTAAGAACACAAGTTAATAATTTTACTTTTTGTAAACCTCTGAAGAGTGAGTACACTGGAACTAACCTTGTAAATTGCTTATTTGTGCTTGCAATTATTTTATGAAATTTCACTTTATCAATTCTTAATCTAAAATTCATAAACTATTGGGATATGTGAATACTAGGTGTTTTTGTAAATAATAATCTTTTATAAAACAAAATAAAAGTTTAATAATTTCTTTTTTCTAATTTTAAACATAAAACAAAATTCTTGTATTTCATATTTTTCAAATAAAACCAAATAATAACTTTCTTCTCAATTAAAATAATAACTTTTTTTAAACTATAAGGCAGAACTAATCTTTTAATTAATTATAATTTATTTTAATATTTTATTTCTCAATTTAATTTAATTTATACTTTAATGAAAATTTGAATTTACGATTTAATGAATTTACTTCTTTAATTAATTACAAATATTTCTTAATCTAACATCCTACGTAACCCAGTATTTAAAATAAATTTATTTGAATTTACTTCAGGCAATTTAATGGGGACTAACGTATTTTACGCTTCTACCGACCTTTTCACACTTGTCCAGGCGTCGCGACGTTGTGGTGAAATCCGCGAACGCTGTGTAGTGATGACAAGCTACAGATGTTCTGCGTGCTGATAGAGTTGTCTTGTGGGTGAAGGTGGAGTCCTGTAGGGTTGTCTGGATATATGATGGATGTCTTCTTAAAGATGGATGTGGTGATGCCGTGTCTGCTATCCCGGTTCGTCTATTCCCTCGTAGCTACAGTTGCATGTCCTGGTGGCTGCCTGGTGGTGTCCTGGAGTCCTGTCTGGAAGCTATACGAATCACTCCATGTATCAGCTGTCCTGTAGGCTATGTTTTTCTTCCAGAAATCCCAAGTTAGGCCAACTTGTATAGACTAAGTTGCCACTGACGTTCTTGTAGAGTTAATTCGGTGTCTATTGCTGCATCCCAGATGATAACCGCTATGCCGTATCTTCTTACTTGTTATAAAAATTTAAAGTTTAACGAAGAAAATACTCAGCTTCTAGCACGCTGAAGTATTTTATAAAAAACAAGTATCTGCTCTCGATGCGTTAACTTACATCGCAGAAATAATAATCCATCCCGAGTTTCCCCGAGCAATCGTTTATATAAGGTTTTTCGGCACTATTTCATTGCCAACCTAAGCTTTCTACCACTATATTCCAATAATGCTTGAAAATCCATTTTTTCGCCAATTTCAAACTACTAGTCTACGTAACTTTTCATCCTGAATTTTATTATAATTTTTTCATAATTTTGTAACATGATTTAGCCTTTGTTTTAATTAAGTTTCTATTGTTTCTTTGAGTACGCCCCTTTTCGTAAACTGGTCACCCTGTTCTCCTTCCATCAGTCTCGTCTTTGGACCTCCCCTCTACTGTCTTGCGTTCTTATCTGGCTTCCCTCAGTTTTGTGCTATGGAAATCCTTTTTCCATGTAACCCTTCCAGGTTTTATCCGATTTTCCTGAAACTGACATCATTTTCCTCAGCTCGTTGTTACCTTTCCACACGAACTCGAGTGACGTTCGTACGACTCCTGGTTCGCGTACACGACCCGCGCGCGTTTTTCCGCGGCGATTTTTCCCGGAAAAGTCTTAATTTTACACTTCTTTCGGTTTTTCTTTTTCCACTTTTCTTGTCCATTGGTTTTCATTCACTAGCCGGATTTTCATCTCATTTCTGCTTCTGGTTGTCTTGCTGTGGAGTTAGGGACTTCAACGATTTTTCACAAACTAGGGTTTTACTTTACTCCCGAAACATATTTCAAATACTGGATTATTTTTACATAACTACTTCGTTTGCATACTATTTACTATTTTGAATTGTTAAAAGTTTGAGTTTAAATTTTCCATTAGCTGTAAAGGTGCAAATTCTATCACCTTTTTCCTTTTATAAATTTTCTAGCTTTTCTTTTACATTATATTTTACATTTATCAATACTAAAACTTGTTTTAGTTAGAATTTAAAAAACTTTATTTTTAACCTACTTTTTTATCCTTTAAACTTTATGAATTACCATTAACTTTTTTAGATGACAAAATTTCGCTAAAACTTATTTCACCTTTATTTTAGGCCTTTTCAAGAAAAGCCTAAAAAACCTTTTCTTTTTTAAATTAGAGGAATTTTGAAAATTTTCTCATTCTTTGAAAGCTCGTATCTTACGTAACTTTATGATTTTTTAATATCTAATCTTGCAGTAAATACACCCGCCGTTAGCGTAATGCATTTCCCGAAGATTTTTATTTTTTATTCAAATCTTGGATTTTGGCTTCCCGTAGGAATCTTTTAAGTAATTTTTATAAGTTCCCAATCCTTTTCAGACAGGCAGGGTCCAAAAGTTTAATTCTACCCGATAACAGACCGCCCGCGTATACATGCTGATCTCGTGACCTACATTTGGCTTTAACTCACGGCAAGTCCATATTATTCAAACTTACAAAATTAATTGCAAATTTAAACTCAAGACCTACAACGAGTTTTGTCCGTTGTAATATAGATCAGCTGAGGGAACAGATTACTTGTCTTCTTATTGGTCGGTGTGGTTGTGACGCACATATACCCTACTGTGTGAGTCAAAAGTATGAATACACCATGTTAAATTTTAAATGGATAAAGATAGAATAAACGGTACCAGGAACTGGCACATACTTTCTCACAAATATTTCCACAAAAATCTCAACATCGATTTTTTTTTGCGATCACTATACTTTCTCTATACTATAGTATAGTGAGAAAGTAAAAATGAAACTTAGGACACCTTTCTAGGAAATAAAAGTGAACTTTTTAGTCACTATTACAACTTTGCCCATTTCCACAAAATGGGATTTTTGGGGGGCAGCTCAAAATTTTTAAATGTAAAGACCCGTTAAGTAACACCTCAAAAACATGTCTTAACCTTGTTGATTCCAACCAGAAACTGAACCTGATACTGGATTTCCTCAAAACGATAACATAAGAGAAGCCTACCCTACAGCAGGTAATAAATGTAAAACAGGTTTGAGTTTGTAAGAAAAGTGGTTGTCTATTGGGGTTATTTACCACCTGAATGTGGACGTTCGTGTTTTGCCTCAATGAAGGTTTACTTAATCCCAATGAGCTGCCCATTCTGTACTGGGATCAGACAGAAAGCTCTAGTTGCCACTGTTCTTCTTCTTTAATCAAGACCTTTAAAATGAGGTGTCGCTTAATGGGTCTTTACATTTAAAAATGTTGAGCTGCCCCTCAAAAATCCCATTTTGTGGAAATGGGCAAAGTTGTAATTGTGACAAAGTTCACTTTTATTTCCTAGAAAGGTGTCCTGAGTTTCATTTTTCTATCTTTATCCATTTAAAATTTAACAGTGTGTATCCATACTTTTGACTCACACTGTAGAGAGCAGAGAACAGATATATTCAGAGAACTGTTCTCTGAAAGAACAGATTAGTCTAGGGAACTGTTCTGTTCTTTCAGGCAGGGTTAGCCGATGATAACCTCCCAGGTTTTTCGCCTTTAAACCCAAAAAAAAAAAGAAAAGTTCTTTCAGGCACATCTCTACTAGTCTTCTCTACTATCAAACATCCGAGAGAGAAAAGAGGGGAGGGGGGAGAGAGATAGAATATAAAATAAATAAAATGTCAGACAGTAAATATTTGGCAATAAACTATATCAACCAGTTTTACATAAAGTGTTGCATTTATCAACACAATTAATCTCAATTACAACATAATGATAACAGTTTTTTGACTTTTGTTATCAGTGACTGATAATCCGGAAAATTATTTTTATCAAAGTAATTGCACAATATGATTAAATTCAAGCGCAAGCTGCCTATTTTGTCTGTATTGTTGAACACTCGGTGGTTAATTACATACGATACCCGCAAGTACATGTTGTGACACACACCAAATTAAGGTTTAATAGCGGTTTTAGAGTTATACATTACAACCTCACGTTTTAACACTTCAGTACCCTCATACTAGGAATGTGTCTGCCATAATGGGCGCGTCATCCCTTCTACTTTCTCCAACCTGCCTTGGTGATTTAACGGATTCCACAAAAACTAGGTTCACAAATTACATTTAACTCATAAAGTAACAACTCCATAATGGACTGCCTCTCACTTTCTTATAATTTTACCTACTTGCATACAATATTTATATAAAATAAACGGTACCAGGAACTGGCACATACTTTCTCACAAATACGCATTTAAATTACTAAACAGATTCACTGTGACTTGTAGGGTGGGGTAGGAGAGTTTTTTTATTAAAGTTGGAGATTAACTAATAAATATTATTATTATTATTATTATCTAGAGAGAAAACTATTCGATCGATGTCGAAAAAATTTGCACCAAACATGTCAATTAGGTCTTCATAGATGCACGTAAAATGGTTTTGAATTTTTTTTAAACAACCCGCTTTATGGCCAAAAAACCCCCAAAAACAGTTATTATTATTATTATTATTATTAGCTAAACGAGAATTTTTAGAAAGATGCGGGTTTCTGTATATGGTAGGGCACATTAAAGGCTACAGAGCCGTTTTTTAATAAAAAAATAATAACAGATTTTTTGGGGGTTTTTTTGGCCAAAAAGGGGGTTGTTTTTCAAAATTGTTAAAAACCCTTTTTCGTGCAAGTATACAGGCGTACTGGACATGTCTGGTGCAAATTTGGTTGAAATCGATCGAATAGTTTTCTCTCTAGCTTTGTATACTTTTATTAAACTAGGCGATTAACTAATAAATATTATTATTATTAGCTAGAGAGAAAACTTTTCGATCGATTTCGAACAAATTTGCACCAAACACGTCAATTAGGTCTTTATAGATGCACGTAAAAAGATTTTGAAAATTTTTTAAAAACAACCCCCTTTATGGCCAAAAAAAAACCCAAAAATCAGTTATTATTATTATTATTAGCTAAACGAGAATTTTTAGAAAGTTGCGGGTTTCTGTATATGGTAGGGCACATTAAAGGCTACAAATAAGCCAAATTTTATCAAAATCGTTAGAGCCGTTTTTTTATAAAAAAATAATAACTGATTTTTTGGGGGTTTTTTGGCCAAAAAGGGGGTTGTTTTTCAAAATTGTTCAAAACCCTTTTTCGTGCATCTATACAGGCGTACTGGACATGTCTGGTGCAAATTTGGTTGAAATCGATCGAATAGTTTTCTCTCTAGCTTTGTATACTTTTATTAAAGTAGGCGATTAACTAATAAATATTATTATTATTAGCTAGAGAGAAAACTATTCGATCGATTTCGAACAAATTTGCACCAAACACGTCAATTAGGTCTTTATAGATGCACGTAAAAAGGTTTTGAAAAATTTTGAAAAACAACCCCCTTTAGGGCCAAAAAACCACCAAAAATCAGTTATTATTATTATTATTAGCTAAACGAGAATTTTTAGAAAGATGCGGGTTTTTGTATATGGTAGGGCACATTAAAGGCTACAAATTAGCCAAATTTTATCAAAATCGTTAGAGCCGTTTTTTTATAAAAAAATAATAACTGATTTTTGGGGGTTTTTTTGGCCAAAAAGGGGGTTGTTTTTCAAAATTGTTCAAAACCCTTTTTCGTGCATCTATACAGGCGTACTGGTCATGTCTGGTGCAAATTTAGTTGAAATCGATCGAATAGTTTTCTCTCTAGCTTTGTCTACATACAGACATACATACAGACATACATACATACATACATACATACAGACATACAGACAGACATTTTGTAAAAACCACTTTTTTGGACTCAGGGGGTCCCAAAACGGATATTTCCACAAAAATCTCAACATCGATTTTTTTTGCGATCACTATACTTTCTCTATACTATATAGTATAGTGAGAAAGTAAAAAGTATTTCAACTTTTAGAGAAAACTATGGCAAATATAAATAAGTAAGGTTTCACTTCATAGAAATTTATAAAATATAATTGTAATGAAAAATTGTATAAAGTTTTTTTATAAAATAAAACTAACAACGCTAATTATTAAATTTAATTCACCGACTCTTTAGATAATTCCACAAGCTCATGAAATTGACTGATTGATAACGGACTATTTAAATGATTTTTACTCAACTAAGAATGGCACATAGTATACACTATATTTTTTGATGGAAAACTAAATAGGACGATTGAAGGCATCTCAGGAAATATTCCCGCCTTCCCGCTGTCTGTATTCGTGATTCCAAGAATGCATCCCCTCAAAACTTTAAAACATGCATAACTTCACAAACATCCCGCACAAAATATAACTTGGTAGGCTAATTTCTAGAGTTACATTGAGTTTTTATTAAAAAAAAAAAAAAAAAAAAATGGTGAATTGCGACTAAACAAAATTGTAGATTGCGACTAAACTAACCTGAATTTAAAAAAAGTTACTACAGTAGGACGTCGCTAATTCGAACCTCGATAATTCAAAAACCTCTATAATTTGGAACTTTTGTGTTTTCCCTTGGAATACCTCTAAAATTCAAAAATAAATATTCCGTTAATTTGAAGTATTTCCAACATCATAATACATAGCCTCGAAAATTCAAATTTCGTTTTACACATGCCTCTACAATTCAAATGTTGTTGCTATAATTTGAAGCCAACCTTTAAAATGCTAATTTTATCCCCCATTAGCCTCTGAAATTCAAAGTTAATAAAAAAAACAAGCCTGTTGAAACACGAACTAGTGCGGAGATACGGAGAACGACTGCAAATTCGGGCTTGCAAAAAAGTATGCTGTAGACACGGTTTCCTCCAGTGTCAAAACTATTGCCAGTGTTTTTGTTGATTTCTTACATACAGGGTGTTTGGTTACATTACAGTTAGTTTTTATACTTTTTTTAACACACAGTAAACACTAACTTATACAGGGTGTCCCACGAAGAAACTCTCAGGACTTGTTCTTCAGGTGAAGATAACAAAAAAAGTTCATATAAACATAGGACCGAAAACTCTTCGTTTCCCAGATATCCGCCATTTTGTTTTTTGTGCAAAATAATTCATATCTAGAGAACGGTTTGACTGATTGAGTTCAAACTTGGCATGAAGCTTAACCTAACAATGATATATCTCAAGAAAAATAATCGATACTATCGAATCTTGCGTTTCAAAATGGCGGCTGTTGAAAATTTCAAACCTAAATAATTAAAAAACCGTACATTTTAACGAAAAATATCAAGATACATTTTTTGTAGTCCTTTTGATTCCCTATCGGGTAGTATAACTGTCAAAACAATCGGATGAAGGATAATAGCTAAGTTAAAGGTAATGACAGCAAATGTACATATAATATTGCTGTGTTTACTGTGTTGGTATAGTATGCCGGGTTGAACAAACCAATTATTACACATAAATTAACTATTATCCTTCATCCGATTGTGTTTGACAGTTATACTACCCGATAGGAAATCAAAAGGGCTACAAAAAAGGTATCTTGACATTTTTCGTTAAAATGTATGGTTTTTTAATTATTTAGGTTTAAAATTTTCAAACAGCCGCCATTTTGAAACGCAACATTCGATAGTATCGATTATTTATTTTTGAGATATATCATTGTTAGGTTAAGCTTCATGCCAAGTTTGAACTCAATCAGTCAAACCGTTCTCTAGATATGAATTATTTTGCACAAAAAACAAAATGGCGGATATCTGGGAAACGAAGAGTCTTCGGTCCTATGTTTATATGAACTTTTTTTGTTATTTTCACCTGAAGAACAAGTCCTGAGAGTTTCTCCGTGGGACACCCTGTATGAAAGTAATAATCATACTTTTTAATTTTCATCTTAATTGTTTTATTGCCTAATTGTTGTTTTTAATTTAATTTTGTTTTTTTTTTCAACTTGTGTAACATTACTATATATTATGCAAAGTTGTGAACATTTTAAAAAGCGTTTTGTAGTGGATTTTTAAAATAAAGGTTGACCTCTGTAATTCGAATTTTATAAACACTAACCTCTATAGTTCAAACTTCCTTTAATTTGAAAAAAATTGCTTTCCTTTGGATTTCGAATTAGTGAGGTTCTACTGCAAATACTTTAATTTATTTTAATGTCTAGAATCCGATCTTGTATAGCGTGCCAAGGTTTTTTTTCTTGTGACATCCTGAATAAATCTGCACCAATACTATAAAGAGGTAAAATTTGTTTGTTTGTATCTAGGGGGCTACTGTCCCCTGTATCTGTCGAACTACTGAACCGATTGAAAAAATAGTTTTACTAATTAAAAGGCTTCACTATCCCTGAGTAACATAGGCTATAATTTGTTTTGATAAAAACATTTTTTATTTCAATATTTGTAAATTTAGTCGGAAAAAATTCTTAGGTTAGGCCTAGCCTGATGAATTACCATGGCAACCAATTGAATAAAATAACAGATAAAACAGCTGTTTGCTCTAATATTTCCATTAAAACCTGATTTCACACTTTGAAGCAACTATTTGTATTTCTAACTTTTAGGTTAGGTTTTTATTAAAGTGTAGACCTGAGCCTGGCTGGTTCTTTTAACCTTTATTACAACTGCTGTTATAAAATATACGAAATAATTTGATTTGAACATTATTTACCATCTTAGCTTTGGGGTTATTATTAATCCTACACCTTTATTATAAAGAAAACATAACATGATTATGTGTATAGAAGGTTCCAACGGGGTTGGCGTGTGGGGCTCGCAGGGGTTTCCCCTACTTTATAAATAAAACAACTAATTTTGACACGTTTTGTTCACTAAGAAAAATGTGTTCATATATTTTATATGAACCTTTAAAAAGCGTGTAGTGTATATACTGAAGAGAGGTCTATATTTTTTTTATTGCGGTTGTATTGCCAATGTCAGTCACAACAAACAAAGTGTGGATCATTGGTGTGAATCTGTTACTCTCCTCTCAGGCTCACTTCAAGATTGACGCAACTGTCATAGAAATTTTGTCATAGAAAACTGTCATTCTGGCATAATTTTGTTTTTTAAACTAAGAATAATAAGTAAAAGGAAAACTATATACTTTTCTTGTATATTTTCTTAACTTATCCCTGCAATAATTTTCATTGATAGTTCTTACTAATTGTTACTTCCACCATTTTTCATCCATTGGTTGGTAGATGAGGTGAATTTTCAGCTATGTTCTACAATAAAATTTTGTAATGTTTCAAACTATTATATAACTCTGAAAGTACAAGTTCGTCTGTATTGGTTTTCCAATATAGTCGAACATTCTAATCGGCAAATATTTCCACTCTCCATAAAGCAATGAGTCACTTCCACATCACAGTACTACAGAGTGGCCTAGATGAACTGCCGAGATGAATTTCCGAAGTTCTAGAAATTTTCAATCAGTACAGCTCGAATTTCGGAGCAGCTATGAGGCTGATTTTTTTTTCAAAGCTAGATCTCGATTGGATCTAGTAGATTTTGAGTTAAATAGTACAGTAGAGTTCCGGTATTCAGAACTAATTGGGCCCGAACACTGTTTGGTTTAGCGGGAATTCGGAATAGGCGGATTTCATTAATAATATCAACCTATTGACTTGTTAAGGCATAGGTTCTTGACGCGGCATACAGCAGACGTGGCAAATCCTCTTGACCTCGCTTTACGCTACGTCGAACAACACTCTTCCATCGCTTCATCAACACCAAATACGATGTTATGTTCAAGAAAAAAGTTACCGACTTTACTTCTTGGTTTACAATAACCGTTTTTTTCCTTCCGTTGTGTTACGATTCCGTTTTCTTCTAAAAACGGAAGGGAAGGGATAGGTTGTTTGAACTGTCCATTTGTTATCCCACAGTCTGTCCGTTAGTACAGCATCGTCTTGAAAAAAGATTGAAAAAATAAGTAAAATTCTTTTGAGATAACAAAAACAGAGGAGAAAAACGGATGAGTGCAACTGGCAGGTGGCAACAACACTACTAGTGCCTAGCTGTTGAATTTAATCCTTCCTTCTTTGTGAAGGATCCGGTATCCGTTTCACCTGAAGCTTGTTGCGGTAGCTTCCTTCCCGCATAACGGATGGAAAACATGAAGGCAACATAACCGGACAATTCCAATAGGCCCATTAGGTTTAATGCGTTGTAAATTTCCGTTAACCAAAACTCAACGCAACAGTATCTAAAAACGGATGGTGTAAACCTACATTTAATGGTATGTAAATTAGCTATTTTTGTGTTTAGCAGTGATTAAAAATGATTCTACAAAATGGAGCCGACATGTACTGTGTAAGTAACTAACAGCTTCCATTCCAATTTGGTTTCAGGCGATTTCATCCAGCTTAGGCTCTATGTATGTTCGGTATAGCAGGACTTTACTGTGTAATAAAAAAATATACCCAGACTTTATAGTATAATATAGATACCAAACTGCTCTACACCTTCCATTTAAACTAATTTCCGTTCAAATTCTCTTCAGTTTTATATTTTGGACTTCTATAATTGAACCACTAAAATTTAAGCTGCTAAAATATATTATCATTTATAGCCTAATTTTGTCATTTATCACAATGATGGACAGACAAAACAAAACTACATGGGCTCTTACTGATTACACAAACCTATGGAAATAAAACAAGTAAGTTATTTAAGTGGAACTGTTTCATTAATGAGGCACTCCAATGAATAATTGTATAACCTTGGCTACATAAAACAGTGTTATCTGGATTATAACGTCTCACTGCAAGCAATAGCTAAAAATAAAATTAATTCCAGTAAAAATATAGACATGTTTAAAAAATATGTTACCATATAAAGAGTCATATTAAAAAATGTGAAAATAACACATGATTCAAGTCTCTATAGCTTCGGATATTTTCTCTTAACTAAAACGTTTTTGAACTAATCAAATTAACCTGATGAGGCGTAGTAGGCCTTAGTGGTTTTAATCCCTAACTAGAGGGCTCTGCCCCCTGCTCGCTTCGCTCGCCAACCCCCGCGTCGAAGCAAATGCAAACAGGTTATTTTATATAAATAGGCTCTACTATTAAAATCTAATATGTTTTAATTAGGATGTAACATAGTGGTTTCTTATTTTAAAATTCCTTAATTTATCAAGGGTTTATTCTCTAGCTTTAAGGAAAGTATAACAATCAACATTTTTTATAGGGGTTGTTATTACACTTTCTCCTCTCAGCAGCTCGCGACAAAATTCAATCTATGATATTTTTTATGTATGTAGTTAGAAATAAATGTACAAATTTTTAGTTTAATAACTTAAAGGAAAAAAATTATAATTTTTAATGTTTTAGGGCTTGTCATCACATTTTCATCGATTAGCAGCACGTGACAAAATGCAAATCTAGTTTATTTTTTCTAAGAAATAAATGTACAAAATTTCAGCACTCTAGCTTTAAGGAAAGTCAAAGTATAACAATTAATAATTATTGTTTTAGTGGATATTTTAACCCTTAAATCAAAATTAATTCTAGCCTATGTTACTCAAGGGTAGTGTAACTTTTTATTAGTAAACTATTTTTTCAATTAGTTCAGTAGTTCCAGAGATTACCCCCTACACACAAACAAATAAACAAACAAATTTTGCCTCTTTATAATATTTATTACTAATAATAACGCCAAAGCTAAGATGGTAAATAATGTTAAATGCTCAGATCAAATAATTTTGTATATTTTATAACAGCAGTTATAATAAAGGTTAAAAGAACCAGCAAAGCTCAGGTCTACACTTTAATAAAAACCTAACCTAAAAGTTAGAAATTTAAAAAAATTGCTTCAAAGCTTGAAATCAGCTGTTAATAAAAATATCGGAGCAAACAGCTATTTTATCTGTTATTTTATTAAAAATTGGCTGCTATAATAATAAATGTAAATACATATATGATGATTCATCTGTCTAGGCTTAACTTAAGATTTTTTCTGACTAAATTTACAAATATTGAAATAAAAAAGGTTTTTATCAAAACGAAGTATAGCCTACAGTATGTTACTCAGGGATAGAGTAGCTTTTTATTAGCAAAACTATTTTTTCAATCAGTTTAGTAGTTCCAGAGATTACCCCTTAAATATATTACAACGGACAAAACTCGTTGTAGGTCTTGAGTTTAAATTTGCAATTTATTTTGTAAGTTTGAATAATATGGACTTGCCGCGAGTTGAAGCCGAATGTAGGTCACGAGATCAGCATGTACACGCGGGCGGTCTGTTATCGGGTAGAATTAAACTTTTGGACCCTGCCTGTCTGAAAAGGAATGGGAACTTATAAAAATTACTTAAAAGATTCCTACGGGAAGCCAAAATCCAAGATTTGAATAAAAAATAGAAATCTTCGGGAAATGCATTACGCTAACCGCGGGTGAATTTACTGCAAGATTAGATATTAAAAAATCACAAAGTTACGTAAGATACGAGCTTTCAAAGAATGAGAAAATTTTCAAAATTCCTCTAATTTAAAAAAGAAAAGGTTTTTTTAGGCTTTTCTTAAAAAGACCTAAAATAAAGGTGAAATAAGTTTTAGCGAAATTTTGTCATATAAAAAAGTTAATGGTAATTCATAAAGTTTAAAGGATAAAAAAGTAGGTTAAACATAATTTTTTAAATTCTAACTAAAACAAGTTTTAGTATTGATAAATGTAATTTATAATGTAAAAGAAAAACTAGAGAATTTATGAAAGGAAAAAGGTGATAGAAGTTGCACCTTTACAGCTAATCGAAAATTTAAACTCAAACTTTTAACAATCCAAAATAGTAAATGGTATGTAAATGAAGTAGTTATGTAAAAATAATCCAGTATTTGAAATATGTTTCGGGAGTAAAGTAAAACCCCAGTTTGTGAAAAATCGTTAAAGTCCCTAACCTCACAGCAAGACGACCAAAAGCAGAAATGAAATGAAAATCCGGCTAGTGAATGAAAACCAAGGGACAAGAAAAGTAGAAAAAGAAAAACTGAAAAAAGTGGAAATTTAAGACTTTTCCGGGAAAAATCGCCGTGGAAAAATGCGCGCGGGTCGTGTACGCGAACCAAGAGTCGTACGAACGTCTTTCGAGTTCGTGTGGAAAGGTAACAACGAGCTGAGGAAAATGATGTCAGTTTCAGGAAAATCGGAAAAACCCTTGAGGAGTTACATAGAAAAATAGTTTCCATAGCATAAAACTGCGGGAAGCGAGATAAGAACGCAAGACAGTAGAGGGGCGGTCCGAAGACGAGACGGATGGAAGGAGAACAGGGTTACCAGCTTACGAAAATGGGCGTACTCAAAGAAACAATAGAAACTTAATTAAAACAAAGGCTAAATCAAGTTACAAAATTATGAAAAAATTAAAATAAAATTCAGGATGAAAAGTTACGTAAATTAGAAGTTTGAAATTGGCGAAAAAATGGATTTTAAAGCATTATGGAAATACAGTGGTAGAAAGCTTAAGTTGGCAATGAAATAGTGCCGAAAAACCTGATATAAACGATTGCTCGGGGAGACTCGAGATGCCTTATGATTTCTACGATGTAAGTTGACGCATCAGGAGCAGATACTTGGTTTTTATAAAATACTTTAGCGTGCTAGAAGCTAAGTATTTTCTTCGTTAAACTTTAAAAATTTTATAACAAGTAAGAAGATACGTCATTGCGGTTTTCATCTGGGATGCAGCAATAGAGACCGCCTTAACTCTACAAGAACTTCAGTGGCAACTTAGTATATACAAAGTTGGCCTAACTTGGGATTTTCTGGAGGAAAAACATAGCCTACAGGACAGCTGATACATGGAGTGATTCGTATAGCTTCCAGACAGGACTCCAGGACACCACCAGGCGACCACGAGGACATGCAACTGTAGCTACGAGGGAATAGACGAACCGGGATTGCAGACACGGCATCACCACATCCGTTTTTAAGAAGCCATCCATCATACATCCAGACAACCCTACAGGACTCCACCTTCACCCACAAGACAACTCTATCAGCACGCAGAACATCTGTAGCTTGTCATCACTATACAGCGCTCGCGGATTTCACCACAAACGTTGCGACGCCTGGACAAGTGTGAAAAGGTCGGTAGAAGCGTAAAATACGTTAGTCCCCATTAAATTGCCTGAAGTAAATTCAAATAAATTTATTTTAAATACTGGTTACTTAGGATGTTAGATTAAGAAATATTTGTAATTAATTATAAAAGTAAATTCATTAAATCGTAAAGTCAAATTCAAATTTTCATTAAAATATAGATTAAATTCAATTGAGTAATAAAATATTAAAATAAACTATAATAAATTAAGAGGTTAGTTCTGCCTTATAGTTTAGAAAATTATTATTTTATTTGAGAAGAAAGTTAATATTTGGTTTTATTTGAAAAATATTAAATACAAGAATTTTGTTTTATGTTTAAAATTAGAAAAAAAGAAATTATTAAAATTTTATTTTGTTTTATTAAAGGTTATTAGTTACAAAAACACCTAATATTCAAATATCCCAATAGTTTATGAATTTTAGATTAAGAATTGATAAAGTGGAATTTCATAAAATAATTGCAAGCACAAATAAGCAGTTTACAAGGTTAGTTCCAGTGTACTCACTCTTCAGAGGTTTACAAAAAGTAAAATTATTAACTTGTGTTCTAACTGAGCTAAAATCAAAAATAGATTACTGGAAGTATAAAGTAAAGTTTTTTGTCAGAATAGTCAGCGAACTGAATATTCGACACATAGTTATTTCACCTAGGCCAAACAAAGTGAGATTGCCTATAAGACTTCCAGTAGGTGGAAATAAATTATTCTACAACTTAATTCTCAAACCAGAGATCCGTTGTAATATATATAAAAAAAATAAAAAAATTTACCTCTTTATAATATTAGTATAGAAGAGAATGAATCTGAAGACATCTAAAACATTATTTTCATTATTAATGCCACAATTGTGATACATTGTGCTGCCAAATGCATTTTATTGTATAAATATTTGAAAGCACATACCTAGTAACAATGTAATGTCCTGGCTTTGGTCAGCTTAAAACAGAGCTAGGAAACGTCAACATTTCATGTGTGTTGTAGAGCTAGTAAAAACCCGATATTTTTTTTATTTTCTTGAAAATGGTTGGCAGTTTTATTTATATCAGAGCATACGAGGTGTGATCAAAAATATGGTGCATGAATTTTTATAGCAGCAACTGTTGACTACATCCATTTGATTTAATACGTCTGTTCTGTTGGGACAGGCCGGGTCAAGTTTGAATACATTCTGACAGCTTCCAGAGCTGCTAGAGTAAAGTCGTGTTTACCGTGTCTGTAGAGCATCATGGATATCAAACAGTGCATTAACATTAAGTTTTGTTTCAAGTTGGAAAAAAGCGTCAAAGAAATGATAAAATCACATAGGTGATAATGTGGTAACTCTGAAGACTGTTTACAAGAAGTACGAGCGATTTAAAACCGGAAACGAGTAGGTTGAAGACGAGGAACGGTCGGGACATCTTCGACCTCAAAAACAGATGAATAACTATTCGAGGGCGTATTAAAGAACTCAACATATCGTACAAGTCCATGCAAAGCGTTTTAACCGATAATTTGCAAATGAGATGGGGGAGTGCAACAATCTGTTGCACAACTTTCTACTGATTAACAGAAAGAAACTGTGTCTACATTTTAATGAAATTGAAGGATCGTCTTCATGTAGGTCAGGACTTTATGGCCTAAATTATAACTGGAGATCAAATTTGGGGCTATGGCTATGACCCTAAGATGAAAATTCAGAGTTCCCAATGGAAAACCAGTAACTCCACTCGTCCGAAATTATAATGATGATTGTTTTTTGGCATCGATGGAGTTGTGTAGGTAAATTCAGGGTGTCTACCAAAATTCAAAATCCAAATTCCCTGACTTTTCCATGTTTTCCATACCCAGTTTTAAGAAAATTCCAGGTTCTCGAAATAACGCACTGTAATGTTTATATTTTCAAAAATTGAGTTTTAATGAGTGTCAAGATAAAATATCTAGCTTAACTTAACGTTTACAATATACCACAATAACAAAAAACTAGTTGCAGGTTTACTTGGGTAATTTTTCTGTGTAATGAACGGATTAATAGTATTTTGAATATTTATCAATTTTTTTGCCGGCCCACCACCACTAGGGTTCTCAATCCCGGGATTCGGATCCCGGTCACTTTTGGGTACCTAGTAATCCTGGGATTAGTCTATCTCAATCCCGGGATTGCACAACAAATTTTTGTCGATTTTTGTGTTTACTTATTGCAAAAATCACCTTTAAAAACTTATTTGTGAAAATAAGATTTCAAAGTTTGGTATTTAATTATTTAATGTCATAAATAACGTCATAAATAAAGTATCTCATTTTCTATAAATTTACATCCTTTAGGAGGAATTGAAGACCTGGATTTAGTAACTCGCCGAACGCTCGAACGCGTCTTCGAATTGACTCCAGCCCACCACGAGAACGAGAACTAATAGTAAAAGTCGTCGAAATGGGAATGTTACTAAATCCAGGTCTTCAATAAAACAAAGTCGAAATGTTTACTAAATCCAACAGTGGCAACTCCTTTCCTGGAATACACCGGAACCGGAGCCGCACTGAATAGTCTCCTTATCGCTCAGAGCTTCCGCTGCGCTTTATTCCCACGAATCATCCCTTCGATATATTTATTTTTAAACTTCCTGATTCCTGAATCTGGTCACCAATATTTTCAGTTGCTATTGGGCTTCCGTGCTGTTATTGCCGTGCGAGTTGCGATCGCGAAGTTAACCGAGTCGAAAAGTTGTGTGTACTGCGTGTGTTCCGTGTGTTGTGTGGTTGTGACGTGTATTGGAGTCTTGAGAGGTGCGGTCAACAAGTCAACAACACACTGCCGACTGCCAACGTCGTATTCGGCAAAATAACAGTTTAAAAATACGTAATGTTCCCCAGATTGAACTAGTTTAAACTATGTAGTAGTTTGTTTTGAATGCGAATAAAACTTGTATTAACGTTGTCACTACACAGTTGTATATGCTAGATTTTTTAGAAAAAAGGAATCTCGGGATTGTCTTCAGTCAATCCCGAAATCACGGGATTGAAATTTTGGTCCGGGATTGAGACCCCTAACAACCACCCAACCAAACATTTTTTAATTTCAAGTAACAAATAAACTAATGGTCTTGACTTTCTAAAGTATATGTATAACTTATTCACATTGGTATTGTTGTAAAGATTCTTTAGAACATTTCACGGCATTTTTTTGGCTCTAATAAAATTCCCTGACTTTCAACAATTTTTCACAAAATTCCCTGACTTTTCCAGGTTGGTAGACACCCTGAAATTGGGTATCTGAAGGTTAAATTGTGAATTAGCAGTACTACTTTAAAGTCTTTATTACTCTCCGTGAATGAGTAAGAAGAAAGCGAACTGAGTTGTGCAAAACAAGTGGAAAAACAAGTTTCTTCATTAAAATTAAACTCTGGCCGATACTGCATTGCCCGTCAAGACGTTTTTGGTCTAGCATGGAATCCCTGTGTTGGTACATCCTTTTATTCTATTCACCTGACCTAGTAGTGTGACTTTTTTGCCAACCGAGGTGAAAGGATTTCGATTTGACAGAGTTGAAGCTGTGAAAAACAAAACAACAGAGACCATAAACAGACTTTCTGAAAATTACTTCAAACACTACGTCGACCTATGGAAAACTCACATAGAGCAATGTAGAGGGCTGTACATTGAAGGGGATAATGTTAATGCTGTGAAGAAATAAAAGTAAATGAGAACCGATCATGGTTCCCAAACAAGCTTTGGGTTGTCATTAAAAAATGTACATGTATTTATGTTTGCACTCTAACAACCGCATTTTAAGTCCAATTTGGTACAGACGTTGGTTGTATATGTCGCTCAGACGAGTTTGTTAGCCAACAAAGGAACTATATTTGATATTTTTGACTACAATGAAACTTTTTATGGTTTTATCTAAAAAAATAAGTGTAGGATATTATTCTGCACATTTTGTTTTTTACACGATCTTATAGCTCGCTTGGTTCCCCCAAAATCGATCAAAACGTAAAATACCTTAAAAGTAGCTGGTTAAACCTACGTGGGGGGGATTTTACTGTTTGAGCATCTTCTGATCCGAGGCCGATTTAATACTCTGCGAGCGAAGCAAAGCGTTTTTTCACTACAAGTAGAACGAAGCAATGCGTGAGTCGAGGCTAAGGTGCAAACAAATTCTACCGATACATTTTGTACACACATTCAGCTATTAAGCGCCTTCGTGAGTGGACCAATTTCCCAAATTGTGGTTGAAACCCCAAAACATATAAATTTAATTTTGGAAATTCGCTAAACTCAAGTCAGCAGTCAGCTGCATGAGATCGATTAATTTTTTTAGCCATACTTTCTACTCTTATACAGATGGACAACTAGAACATTTGCACTCCTCAGCAAGTTGAATAAAAAAATAATGAAAAATGTATTATAAAAAATGTTTTGACAAATTGTAAATTTTTACTTTTCTTGAATATATACTTTTAAATAAACAACTGTAATGGTACCAAAATTCGATGATTAACTAAACAGAAGATACATCATATCAGGGATCATTCCATTAACCACCAATCCCTGATAGCACTAATAAAAATACTCATAGCCCATTACCTTCACATTCCATTTCAAACATTAATATAAAATCATTCACCATGTTTGTAAACGCATATAGTATTAAGTTTATTTAGGACAATATAAGAACAAAATAAAAATAATTTACAAGGTTGAGAAATGAGAAGAAGAAAATTGTTAGAGGAAGAAGAAGGTGATTTTAGAGAGTAAGCAGTTTTTTATGGCAGCAACTTGAGTAACAGTTTGCACAGCTCAAACTGAATTTTAATAAGTGTTAGAATAAACTATATATAAAAGTTACCACCAGAAAAAAAATACAAATTGAACAGTTTGTATATCGAGTACATAATTATTAAACCTACATCCAGTCAATTTGGTGAGTTTATTCCAGTTCACATCCTTCTTCACACCAGACCTCCATATTTTCCTCACATTGAAGCGTCTAAACCTAAACTATCAACTAATCGTCACCGTTTCTTCAACCATTCAGAAATTTTAATTAACCATCTATTTTAATCTTAAGCCCAAAATTGTAAACCATTTCAATCACGTCACAAGTTAGCATCAATCATCTTTCATTAGCATAAACCTAGATTAAGTGTTCATTTTGTTAATAGTTATTAAATATTTATTTATTCTTGTTAAATACTGTATAACTAAACTAAAAAAAAACCTCACAACCAGCTAGCCGGCAACCCAATTGTAAAAATAAACCCAAGATTTGTTAAAGTCAATAAATAATGTATAAATCCATTTCATAGAGTCTCTGTTTATTTTATATTCGACGATAAACGCGGAGGGATACAACGTACACAACACTTAACATTATAAAATTGGCACCACAACGAGTGGGCTATTACAACATAATTAGTAACAATTATACAACACCAAGTTCCGCCATATTAAAAAAATAGTAGAAAATTGAAAAATTTTATAAAAAAGTTATTTTAATAACATTAATAATATTTAGAAAACTTTTTATAGGAAATTGAGAGTGACTCTTATTTGAATGCCCTATCCTATACAAAAATTAAAATCTGTCTTTCTGTTAAATACATGTCTGTATACAATCTGAGACAGACACACAGAGAAAAAGAAGAATATATATGTCCATTTTTCATTTTCAGATTTTCATCATCACATTTTTTAGAAAATGTAATATTCCAGACGAATAATTTAATTTAGTAATTTGCGTAAGATGTCAATCTACACCCTAAGGTTCTTACAAGATAAACTCTTTAAAATGATATTGCAATTCGTATCAGCTGATTTACAAGTCAAGGACAAGGTTATCAAAGGTCGTGTGGAACACATTCAGTTCACCTTCCGACTACTAACAGAATGTCTTGCAAAATCAACTTCATTGTAATTATTATCAATGCAATCACATTGTCTAGTTTACTATTTTCTTTTAGTTTAACGCTGAAATAAATAACACCTGCGACATATGTAGAGCAAAATATTGTGTGCAGAATTGCTAAATTTTACAAATAATTAAAAACCTTATTTTTAAAGGCCTAAAGCGGCTATTTTTTCAGTAATAATTAGTGTCCCAACCTTATCTCAACTATGTAAAATCACTGCCTCTGGGAATTTTAACTTAAAATTGAAAAATATGTTGAAAATTTGAAATAATGCCCTACCGATAGGCTATACCAATATTGATAGCGTGGAAACATTCAACGAAAAAGGGATTTTTTTTCTAGTGTTGTTTTGTTATAGTGATAACTTTTTTCGCTAAACAATAAAAATTTTAGAATTATTTTTTATTTGAAATTAAATTTCTTACCTATCGTTCTTTATTGCATAATGATTGTAATAAAATTATATTGATGTTGTCATGTTTTGTAACAAAAACCCCTAAATAAAATAAATCAAAAGTAAAAACCTTTCTTATATTATAAAAAGTGATTCCTTCTATTATAGCAACTCTTTCGTAAGAATCGGCAGTTCATATCTCTTTCAAAATTAAGGCAATGATTTATGCTTTCATTGAATTACTCTAGAAGAAGTTGGCCCTGTAATGGATTAGATTGATTGAACAAGAAATTTTGTTTTGTATCAGTACCGTACTTAGTTTAACACATTTTCAAATAACAATTTGAATACAATTGTTTTGCTCTTGTGTAGGCCTTCATCAACCTGTTTTGTTAATATATATTTTCAAAAGTAAATAAAACAATATCACAAGCTCATCCAAAACTCAACAGTTTTAAGGAAGGACTAAGATAAGGACACTGGTTTTTGTTCCGTCTAAATTTGTTCTTAGTGAAATTTTAATTTATAAGTTTCTTCAATTTAGTCTAGTATAATGTAAACGTATTACCCTACCTATCTATAAGTTAGTTATTTTTTAGATGTAGCCTAGGCCTAATATGAAAGATGTATCAAATTAACATTAAAAAAAAGATCATAATATATATATATATATATTCAAAGCTTTGACTTGTTAGTTTGTTGATTTGAAGAACATTGGGTCAAAACAGTTCATAGAAAAAGATAACTTTTGGGTAGAAATTGCTGTTAAATTTTAGAAAAGTAAATGTGTGCGGTCGTGGGATCTCCGTCAGCAATAAAGTTCATCACTCCTTTTCTTCAATTCTTTTACCAGCCTTAACGGCAACATACACACATAATTTTCATCTTTAATTGCCGTTTATTATTTGTTTGTTTTTATACAAATATTTACTGTTTCCATACGTTTGGTTGTTATTATAAAATCAAAGCTAAGATGATAAACTCAGTTAAATGTCCATTAATTTTAAATACATTCAATAAACATAAAATGTTGGTTCATCAGTCTAGACCTAACCTAAAATTATTGTGTGTATGTTTAATTTATTTTACCTGTCTTAACGGCAACATACTTCTGAATAATTTTAGGTTAGGCCTAGACTTAAAATTACTTTCTAGGCCTAACCTAAAATGATTGTATAAATGTTGGCGTTAAGGCAGGTCAAATAAATAAAATATATACACAATAATTTTAGGTTAGGCCTAGACTGATGAACCAACATTTTATGTTTATTGAATGTATTTCAGCGCTTGACTTTAATATCTGAACTAAGACGGACGGAACTGATCGTCTCTTAATTTAAATTGGTGAACCAAAACACATGTTTCTTGAATGTCTTCCACAGCAACCAATTTAATAATGCTTTTTCGTTAAACATATTTTCTATTTGTAATTGCCGTAGCAACCAATTTGGTAACGCTTTTTCGTTACTCATATTTCATATTTGTCATTGCCATAGAAACCAATTAATAACACTTTTTTTGGTTACGCATTACATTTTCTATTTGTCAACTCCTACCGCAACATGCGTTAAGGAACTTCGTTTAAAAAAAAACATTAAAATTCAAATATTAAATATTTAATCACATATCAAAGCATTCAAAATGATAAGCAATTTATAAGAACCGTTCTCCATTCATCAGTTCTTTAGCACAATATAGGTTAACTCAAAATTCATTGGAAAAACCAATGGAAAAATTGTCTTTGAAATACAATTGAGTAAATTAACATTTATTTAGGAACACAGATGTCTGTGTTCAAGATTTGTTATACTAACCATACCAATTGATAGTTTGGTGACTGTAAGAGGAACCGTACAGCAATCCTCCCATGTTGCTTAAAAAAATGTAATTTAGTTAAAAACATTAACAGTATAAAACCTGAAAAATTCAGGTAAAATAATTAATCTTGAGAAGAGTAGATTTATGAAAACACCTATGGATATGAGGGGGTTCCCAGAGAGAGATAATATAAATGTATAGTATTCTTTACATGATATTTGGGTTCATCATAGGTGTCACTTCCATGCCTTTCGAATGACATTATCAAAGCCAAATGTGTTCAAACCTAAAAGAATTGGATGATTAGTAAGTTTTTTTTTTAATTTGTAATCCCATACTATAAAAAAAACATCCAAGGACTGCCATTCTGTTACTATAAAACTATAGATCAATATGGATTTGTAACTTTATTACATCGTGAATTTTTTCACTAACTTTGGCACTGACCGTAGTTTATGGAATATTTCTACTTTAGCCTATGTTCATAATATCTACAATTCTTGAACAAAAAGATGTGTGCGGTCGTGGGACCCCCGTCAGGAGCGAAGTTAACACGGCTTCTTCAAATCCTCATTTAATTTAATATGGATATTTTGATATCCATATTTAAAAATTAGATATATTTTAAAAATTTCAAAAAGTACTATGCCATAAATGTACACAAAACATTAATTATGTGTGTATGTTTCCGTTAAGACAGGTAAAATAAATTAAACATACTCACAATAATTTTAGGTTAGGCCTAGACTGATGATCCAACATTTTATGTTTAGGCTATTGAATGTATGTATTTACAATGAACTGCGTTTACCATCTTAGCTTTGATGTTATAATTAATTTTACACCTT
Organism: Philaenus spumarius; assembly: GCA_018207615.1. Taxonomy (NCBI): domain Eukaryota; kingdom Metazoa; phylum Arthropoda; class Insecta; order Hemiptera; family Aphrophoridae; genus Philaenus; species Philaenus spumarius. The sequence goes on from JAGFPH010000930.1 coordinate 135,407, forward strand.
TATTATAATAACATTAAACGTATAGAAACAGTAAATACTTGCATAAAAAACAAACTAATAATAAATTGATGAACCGAAACACATGTTTCTTGAATGTATTTACATTCATTACCACAGCTAACAATTAATTCGATAACGGTTTTTCGTTACGCGTTACATTTTCTATCTGTCAACTTCTATCGCAAGCCGTGTAAAGGAACTTTGTTAAAAAAAAAGAAAGAAAAGAAAACAATGAAGTAAATCAACCAAGACCTGTAGGCCTTGGATTGGATATGACGTTTGAAAACAGAAAAAATCCAATTATCTAAACTCCAGAACACTATTTGACAACAAAAACTTACTTTCCATTTTTACGTCCAAATTCCACTGCTTTGTCAATCAGGTGTTTGTACTGGGGCATAGTAGCAGCTTGTAATATTAAGGATGGATTTGTCGTGGCATCGGTCGGTTTGTACTTCTCCATGGCTGAAATAAAATCGTTATTCAGATTTCAGAGCTTGTTGAGGACATTTGACGAATATAATTATCAGAATAATACATGTCAAAAGAACACTGAAAATGCACACTTCATGAAACTTTATATTATTGTTACACATTATGTTGTAATAAAGGGTAGCTTCTTTAACAGAAGTTTAGATCAGTTTTGAATCTTTACAGCTGTTTTGTTTTGTAAATTTTTGTAATTCTGTTGGCTAATTTATATTGTTTAAAACTTTTGTTTATTGATTTATTTAAGGGCCCTGTAAATGTTGAAGTATTGCAAAAAAACATACGTAGGGGAGGCTTGCTCCAAATTCCCTAAATATACAACAAAATATAATACTAGATATTTTTAACAATATCAGTACTTTGATAATTAGGTAAAACATGCATGATGGCATTTAAACAGCTGTTATAACCTAGATTTTCAACAAAAAAGGTGTTAACATTTTTGGAGATGGATTACACACAAAAATTTTATGAATATGGTAGAGATATGGAGTTTTTATTTAAAAAATTGAAAAATCTTAATAACCCTGTAAACTCTGTAAGTGTGAAAAAATATAATGCATTCATTTAAATGTACCTGTTAAGAGTTGTACTTCAAAATAAGTTTGTTAGGTTTTATAACACCAACCATTGGATGGGAAAAATAATGGTTGAAGAATAAAAAAGAAATGCTTAACTTCCTTAGAAGGTTACAGTATCAAAAATACTCAGTAAACCTTCTAAATATTATCTACAACTTTTTATTAAATAATTTTGATGCAACTAACCCTAACGATAGGCCTAACCAGAATAGGTTATTCTGTACAACCAGAATTTTCTATAAGTATAGATACAATATAAAGCATGTTGAAAATTTTGAAATACTGCATTACCAAAATCTTATGTAGTTATGAAGCTTTTTTACAGCAAAAAAAAATAGAGGTGGAAAAATTAGAGGTTGAAGGTTAAAAAAAATCATAACTTCCTTAGTAGGGAAGTAGGCTATCAAATCTGTACAAAGTTATTGTAAAACCTTCTAAATATTGCCTAAAACTTTTGTATGGAACAAATGTTGAAATAACCAACTTTTACAAGTAAGGTTGCAGAAAACAATTTACTACCGGTACTTCCTCAGTAGACATAATATTGAATCTGTTTAAATCTTCTAAATTTTACGAAAATATTTTGTCTAAAACCTTTTTTTAATTATCGGACCCTAAGGAGAAGAAGCAAATAAATTTGTTTAGTGCTTAGCTTATGGGAGTAAATGGGAACTTTGAAATCTACACTGTGCCTGTAGGTAGCGATTGTTTAGGCCAACAGAAAGGATTCTTTAAGTTTGAGATAATTAGATCGATTTTAGCTTATTATTGCTTTGTAAAAAACAGAAGTTGTATGTATAAGAAAATAATGATTGAATACCGTAGCAAAATAGAAAGAAATTTACTGAAGTTGGGGGGATTTTCTTTATCCTATTATTAGCAGTCACAAAAGTTTTTTACAAAGATGATAATAAAAAAAAGCTTAAGCAGAACTTCCGCATTACAATTACCGAATTTTCTTATCCGGGAATAGGCCTATCTGGAAATTTCCTATGCACTTTTTGTTCCTTGTTCCGGAAACTGTACCAAAAATACCTTTGCACAGGATTATAGTAAATTTAATTGCCTTTCGAATAATTTAACTCACAAATTGTACTCAGGCTAATGAATGGTAGAAATTGTGCAATTATCTTATATGGATAGTGAAAAAATCACTTATCGGGAGTTTCCTATGAATTTTGTTCCTTGTTCCGGGAACTGTACATAAAATAACTTTTCACAGGATTATAGTAAATTTAATCGCCTTTCGAATGATATAGGCCTAACTCAGAAATTGTATATACTCCTCAAATTCCTACCTAAAAACGATTAAACGGTATAACTTCGCCATTTTCAATCGGATCGAAAAAAAGGTATCTGAAAAATCCTACTAGGATATTACTTGTACAACTTATCAATCCGGGAATAAAACATATATATATATAAATTAATGAATCCTACCCTCCTCCGACCAACCGTTTTCAAATTGGTTTGAGTGTAACAGCTCTTATTTTCTTCAAAAACTCGGCTAATAACATCACCACAATGCATCATATACTCAATCTACTGAACTAATTATTTAACCGATGACGCAGGAATAAATTCTATCTGCGTGATTGGGACTAGTGAAAGGAGGTGACAGCTCTTCATACACATTATTACCTTCCTGTTAAGTTATAAAACCATAAAAATTAAAATTACTTTAAGCTTTTCCATAGCAAGCATTATTTTTAAATTTTATTTTTATTGGTGTAAAAAGAAACTGCTCAAATAAAACATGTAAAATTATTGTCACTTGCTATAAATCAATTAGGAAAAGTTCCATTGAATTTGCTTCAATCAAAGGACATCCTCATGGTATTATTAGTGGTTAAGAGATAACCAATTAGTTTATCTTTGTGACCTTACTTTGGTTAGGTCTACTTCCCTGTTCAGTAAATAATCTTATCAAATGTAGATAAACAAAATAAAACGTAAGAAAGATAAAGCAGGCCTATCTGTTTTGATATAGCTCTTAGATAGATATAGTAAATTATTAATACAAGTTTATGTTACAAGTTTCCTTGCTGATTTTGTGATGCAGGTAAGGAATGTTATGAAGTTTTGAAATGGGATACTTGGAAAATCCTAACTAAAAATAAAACAATCTAAAGTAAAGGTTAGTTGTAACGTGTACTTTTACTCCTAGCACGATGGGATAGGTCAGCAGTTCCCAACCTGTTAGGGGTACGCAAGAGGCGTGTGAGGTTACGCGAAGAAATATCAGTAATGGCGGAGATCAATATTTTTATGCCTTTAAAGCTCAGTCTTAGTAAACATAAGTAAAAAAAATTAAACTTATTTCTTAAATTTTTAAAGTATGCTAAATGACACTTCAGGGGGTACTTCTCAACGAAACTTCCCCGTATTACTTCTTAGGGGGTATTCTTTTAAGTAATACGGGAGATGAAAAAGGTTGGGAACCAATGGAGATAGGTTGAAATTAGCCAAAAAATTGCTAACAAGGGAAAAAATCCCAAAGTTTTGAAAGTTGGCATAGTTGCTCATTCGAAATTACAAAGCAATCGGTGAAGAACTTTTGTAGAACTAGATGAACCTAACTTTTATTTCGCAAGTTAGGAGAGGAGTTCTTACCTGATTTAATATGTTGATTTAGTTCAGTTAATTACGTTATTTATTTACATTGGTTTATAAAAATAACACTTGCTTATGGGATGTAAACAATCAACTAACAGCTGTCATGTAAGTTAAACAGATTGTTAATAGATGGAGCACCTTTCATTAGGAACCATATGTAGTATAATATAACAGTTTTTTTAATCAATTTTTGTAATGAAAACAAGAACTTTAAGCTGTTTGTCTATTTTTCGTCAATAGCGGGGTGCATAAGCTTTAAAATTATGCTTGAATAATGAATTTTGATGAAGAATTAAGGGAGATATCGCTAAGCGACAAAAAAAAAAAAAAAAAAAAAAAACTTTTGAAAAAAAATATATGAGGATAGATAAAGATGAAATGTTGAAGAAGATTGCCGAGTTCGGAAAAAGGACTTTGACCATCTCTGACGGTGAAAAAATAAATATTGTGAACTGTTTCTGTTTGAAAATTATTTCAAAGGATAGGTGGACACTACAACTATCAAGCTCCTTATGCAGAAACGGATGCATGATCTTGCAGCTGGCAAAAGGTTCGTAAGAATAAGACTGCAGAGCCTTATAATATTTTTTCCACAGGGTAGATTTTAACATACCTCTGGTCCTAGTTATCCGACTTAACAAGGTTCTACGGTACTCATGTTCTCTACAGTTTTGAGTTCCTTATCTTACAAGGAAAAACAGAACTCTTAAATAAAAACCATTTAGCCTCTCATAATCAGAGCTTCAAGAAATCAAATCAAATATTGTCTGAGGTCTGCCCATTAACTAAAACAACAAAATGTTGTAACTTAAGATATTCATATTCATCAGTTTTTCTTGTAAACATACGTCCAAATATTTAATTAATAAAGACAGTTTAATCAAATCTACTTTGTTTCGTTGGCAAAATTTAGGTATTCAAATCATACAAATTATATCATAAAAAAATACTTTCAATTGTGAAACAATGTCAAAACATTTTCCATATATATACATTAGACTACAATAAATAACACACCTTAACTACTACGTGTAATCTTATTTTAGGCTTTTTAACTAGCCTGTAATAGATAAATATGTTATTGTTGTAATCAGCTGTTTACATAAAACTGCAATGTTTATTTAGACAATTCACAGTAATTTACCATGTAGTGATCAGTAAATTTTCTGTGTAGTGAACCAGAAAGAAGGACTTACTTGTCTACTTATTTAAACAGGTAAAGAAAACAGCTGTTTCGATATAGTATATTGAAAAAACATTTTCAGGCTTATCTTGAAAATTTAGTTCTTTAAAAAATGCTTTTCCCCCCTTAAATATAAACTTCTTTTAAATGATAGTCCTCACATGTTGGAATACCAAACTTTTGCCACAACAGATCCCTCATTTGTCTATTTGTCGCAGTTGATTATCTCCGGAATCGATAAATCTCTCACAATAAAATTTGTTTCAAAACACGCTAACTCAAATATGAGAATTGAACATACAATAGTTTCAAAATAGTTATGTTTCGTAATAACTAATAAGAAAATGGACGAGTGATTATAGTGATATCCTATATACGATATTTCATGAAGTTTGTTTTTGTGATAATTTTATAAGTTCCAATAAACGCATTGTAATAGGAGGAGTGTGGCCATCATGACATTTTCCCCAAGTTATCAAAAAACTTCATGAAATTATCAATTAACCCTTTGCGTACCAAGGTCCTGATATCCGGACGACAAAAAATTTGCCTAGAAATACCAAGGTCCTGATATCCGGACGCGAGTGGAACAGTCGAGAAATACCAACGTCCGGATTCCAGGACGTTCCGTTTTTTTTCTTTTTCTTCTTATTTTTTCAACAAAACTATCCAATCTTGGGTTTAAACGGTTATTAAAGAATTGTAGATTAAGAATATGTGCACATTTGTGCATAATCTATGATCTACAACTTTCCTTAGTTGATTCAAAAGGCCTTGTCAATTATCAGCTGTTGTGCTTTGCCTGTGCGTCATAGTTAGATTAGATTTTCATTAATAGTTTTTCATTAGATTTTTTTGAAACTTTGTGATTGTGTACAGTTTTAGTTATAGTTTTCAGTGTCGTAAACTATTTTGACAAAAAAAATTTTTTTAATTACGTTTCCACAAATGAACGTCAAAAATAAAAAAACAAAAAATTTGGTGAGTAGGCCTACTTTTAAATTTTTTCAAAAAATATTTACTTTTGTTAAGAGCAAATAAATGATATATTATGATAATTAATTTAAATAAACACATTAAAAAAAAAATTATTCATTTCGACCAAAAAATAAAGGTTTTATAAGGAAAAATGTAAAGTTATGCGCAAAGGTCTAAAAAGGGTCGGTAGGCTATTTCTCAGCAGTCCGTTATAAAACTCACTGGTATTTTTCAATCAAATATTTTTTTTCTGCTACGGTGCTCAAAGGGTTAATACAGGCCTAAGCCTATATTAAGCATGCCGTGACATAAGTTTGTTTTTTAATTTCTCACTATACTATTTTTATAGTAGGCACATAGGGTGGTCCATATGTATGGGAACACCTCAATAAATTGGAAACTGTTAGGCTATATATGTAATACTGTAACTTTCAGGATAAGTTATTGGTCAAATACTCTACCTTTTGACAGACAACTGAATTTCAACCCCTTCTCAGGGGGTGGCCAATGGGTTGTAACTCAAATAGTTTAAGTGGGAACACCCATTGTGTGATACATTATCTTAAAGGTATCTTTAAAACGAGAAAAACGGCATAAATAAAAATTTTCTACGATACTTGTATTCAAAATGGCGGCTGATTGAAATTTTGGTTTTCAAAGAAATAAATGGTATACAGGTTTGATCAAAATTTTATTGAACAAATTTCAAAATACATTGAAAACACTCTGTTATTTATTTAGTAATTTGTTTATTAGATATTAATTGCAAATTTAAGAGAATAAATTGTTCTTACAGCATTTTTTATTTGAAATGTATTGGAACTGACACGTAACAATTCATTAAATTTAGAAAATACTAAATAATATTACGCATCAATGCATTGTTGCAACAATAATCAGCAACTCAGAAATAAGTGAATAGTCAGCTGTTAATAATAAGCAATTAATGATCAGCTGACAATAATAAATTATTTTATTTCATTACCAATATTTTCAATGTTGTCTTTGTAATGAACTTTTTTTTATTTTTTTTTTTTTTTTGTTATCTAAACAATTTTATTATTTATTTTATATTAATAATTGTAACTTTCAATTTTAATTTTATTATTAATAGGTCACTTTAATAGCATTTTCTAAATTTCTAAATGTACTAGGGGAGACCCCTGCGTGCTCCGCACGCCAACCCCCAATGGAACCTTCCAAAAACATAATTATGTTATGTTTTATTTATAGTAAAGGTGTAGGATTAATAATAACCTTAAAAAACTAAGATGTTCAAATCAAATTGTTTCGTATATCTTATAACATCAGTTATAATAATTGATTGTTAAAAGAACCTGCAAGGCTCAGGTCTACACTTTAAAACCCTAACCTAAAAGCTAGAAATACAAAAATAAACATGGGTCAAGATAGCTTACGAAATTCATCCGGTATTACCAACTTTTATTTGGAGGTGGGGAATATTAACTATCACTTCCCCTACATTCCAGGTGTTGAAAGTAGGTCACATCCGGTATAATTGCTTCAAATTTTGAAATTAGCTGTTAATGTAAATATAGGAGCAACCACAGCTATATTACGATATCTGTTATTTTATTTAATAATTGGTTGCTATGGTAATAAATGTAAATACAGGTGTTGGTTTATCATTTTAGGCCCAACCTAAGAATTTTTTCCAACTAATTTACAAATATTGAAATAAAAAAAGGTTTTTATCGAAATTAATTATAGCCTATGTTACTCAGGGATAGTGTAGCTTTTTATTAGTAAAACAATTTTTTCAATCGGTTCTCTAGTGCCAGAGATTACCCCCTACATACAAAAAAACAAACTTTATACCTCTTTATAATATTAGCATAGATCTAATGTTTTAATGTATACTTCAGAACAGCTGTTTTATGTTTTTAATTTATTTATTTAATACCAAATGTTTTAATGTAAACAAAGCAGATGTTTTTTAATTCTCATATATTTCTTATGGGGATTTTTCGTTTTTCGGGGACACCAAAAACCCCTTAGTTTTTAATTTGAGAAAAAACTTATATTTTTCCCTCGTTCCTTGAATCGATAGCTTTAATTTGATACTTCTCCCATCATCCTCCGATTTACCAAATTCCCACAATTTTGAATCTAAAATTTCGCTTACAGAATTATATATTAGGATTTTGGTATTTGTTCAATAAAATTTTGATCAAACATGGTACCAATTATTTCTTTGAAAACCAAAATTTCAATCAGCCGCCATTTTGGATACAAGTATCGTAAAATTTTTTTATTTATGCCGTTCTTCTCGTTTTAAAGAGACCTTTAAGATGATGTATCACACAATGGGTGTTCCCATTTAATCTATTTGAGTTACAACCCCGTGGCCACCCCCTGAGAAGGGGTTGAAATTCAGTTGTCTGTCAAAAGGTAGAGTATTTGACCAATAACTTATCCTGAAAGTTACAGTATTATCAATGAATACAGAATACTATAAGAAGCACAGGCTCCATGTTAAAAATTCTATGCAAAAAAATAGTTAAGCGACCCACCACCGGGCAGCGCTGAAGTCGCCAAATCTATTGAAACCTGCAACTATTACTTCAAGAAACATCCACTAGAGAGTAGCGCAGTCGTATGAGACAGCCTCCCTCCTCCCCGTCTGCATCAACCCTACAATTTGACTTCGTCCGTCTTGTAACTTTAACTTTTTACATCCTTTATAAAACTGTCTTGACAATTATTGTGCAATAGCATAACCAACAACGCTACTGAAGCGCTTCTTAAAACTGTGCGTGTCCCAGATACAAACGTTATAACCTGACACACACTATACCAAATTTATTGACAACAAAATATTATTTTAGTTCTTGTTACAATAACTTAGCCTCTAGATGTTCAAATAAATCACTATTTATGACACTTAATCTTTAATTTATTTACACGTATAAGACACCTGAACATTGCACATAAAATTTTAACTAGTGGTAAAATGACCAATAACGCGTTGGCTTTTAAAAATTGTTTTAAATTACATAATAAATCCTATACTACAAGCATTAAATACATGTCAAAGGTATTATAAGTAGTGTTGTACATTTTAAGACAATTGTATGTAGGCCTAATATAAAATTGGCTTTTTTTTCTTTTGATACTATGATCAAAATAAATATGATATTTATATTATATCTGAAATTTATTAAACAATAGTAGACATCATATTTTATTTTGATTTTTATTTTGTATCAAAAAAAAAACCCCTACACGGAATTTACCTAAACTGGGCGATCAGTTGTTAGTTGTGTGTTCGGTCCTACATACTGTAAAGGTAAATTCCTGGTAGATTTGTTTCTTTTAATTATTAGATTACTTTATTTTATTTGCAGTTGCATTATTACTTTCATTTGAGTATTTTTCTATTGGCAAACCGTTGACAACTCACTAACAAAACGCCAAACACCGCCGGGCCAAATACTAAACACACACTCAACGATAAAATAATGTGGCTATTTTACTTTAATCGCTTCAGCGGGCCTACAATAACCTTTCTGAACAACAATCAAACGAAAATAGTTCATTTCTCTTAGTATGACATCAGTTAGAAAGTGGGGGGGGAGGGGGTAGTATATAATTACCAAAAAGAGTAACATTTATTTATTTCCCATGAGTAACATGGGATAACACAATGTCCATAGGTTTACATAAGACTGTGTATGCAGGTTTGTTGCTTCGGGGTATTTTATGTGAATTAATAGACCATTTATAAATGAAAATATATACTAAGATTTATCAATACAGTATATATGTTCACAAATAAGCAAGATATAAAATTTTACCAATTCTCCATAAGAATAACATTGGGGCTGAGTATGCAGGTTTGCTGCAACAAGGAACACAAAAAATGGATTTTATGCAAATATCTATATAACTCAACTAGGTGACTCCACATACCAAGTTTTATTAATTTATGTTCATAATTAAGGGAGACATAACATTTTACTTTTTCGCGATAAGAATAACATCGGGGCTGAGTTTGCAAGTTTGGTGCTACAATAAAACACAATAAGAATAAGTATATAATAACTAAGTAATAAATTAGTAAATAATTTTAAATAAGAATAGTTGTTTGCTTTGTTTTCAAAAACAACATTTACTTTTTTACTCAGCTGTTATATTGAATTCGGTTGCAAAGTGGGAACACATGGCATTATAAATTAAATAGTCAAACAAGATTAAAAATGGGCAAAAAGTAGTTTTTTTGCCAATTGTAAACTTATAACTTACGACTGAGTAAATTCAGGATTATGTACTTTTTTCATGAATTTGTCTATGAAATTGTAAGGTAATTGAAAATTCGCTGAGTTTACAGGTCTGTTGCGACGGAGAAAAATACTTATTGATATTTGGTCAGAGATAAAAAAGACGCCAAAATCTTTAATTAAAACACACGCTTCTTATGATTTAAAGGGAAAATTATCAAACGATGTAATTGTCTTTTTTTAAACTGATCTTAACCTCTAAAAAAGATTAGTCTCGGTGATCTTACATGTCCTTATCTTTCACAGGATATCTAAAGAAATGTAAATCCGGATTTCTTACACTACTATTAGGACACTGCAAATAATGACACTTAATTCCGCTGGACATAATCACTTTAAAAACAAAATACTATAGTAAAATGCAACTCAGAGTGAGGCGGAAGTTCAAGCCTCCTGAGGAGGAGACTTATTAGCACGGTCGACTGGTTTCCGCTCCACTCCTACCTGAATTTTAGTTTTTTATAGTAGCGTTATGCAAACTTTTTTTATAACAAGAAAATATAAAAATAA
>JAGFPH010000930.1:168314-181122 GCA_018207615.1 Philaenus spumarius
CTCTCCCAATAAGAAGTGCTATGTAGTATATTCGCGTTGCGTACATACATATATATATATATATATATATAATACATACTATATCTCGAGTGGTAACGGTCGCGAATTCAATGCTTTTTCCCCAAGCAAAAAGTGCCCAACGCCGCTAAAGAAGTTTTCACTTCAAAAACAAAGGCCAAGACCGGGAGTTGAACCCGGGACCTTCACGTTTCCGTCGTGACGCTCTGCCATCTGAGCTACCCTGATATCTACCGACATTGGTCAATGTTATCTCACTTGTACGTTTTTTACTGCAATTATTGAATTAACAGATTGACTACCTCGTATTAAAATTATTGTATTGTAGATCAATGAACTATTACAGGCCTACGTATGTATGGGTTAAAGAGGGTAAAATATTCACCAGGAAAACAGATGGGAGAATATGTGTAAGGATAGATTTTGTGAGTAACTTAGTAAGCTGAAATAGTGTTTTGTTTAATTACTAGGTACCTCATAGTTTGAAGTTTTTTATTTTCCTTGCTAGCATAAATAAAAATATTTCATATATTTAAGTTTTAAAATAACTAGTTCTTATTTTGTCTTAAATTTCAAGTGCAGGAGGTGATTTTATTTATCTTCATGTGGGTTTATAATTATGAATTCTTCATACATGTATGAGTGTATTTCCTTGTAGGCTATGTGTTTAAATAAGTGTTGTCAGTGCTCTGAAATAAAAGAATAATGTAGTGAAAAACAGGGAGTAGATTCGATAATTTTGCGAAAATTACTTTTGCTCCATTAAAAATAAAAACCAATTACCAATTTTATTATTCATCAGAATATCCGTAGTTTAAGGTCTAATTTTAATAAAATTTTAGCATTATGCAAGATCGGAAAGCCGACTTTGATGTCATAATTTTTTAAATGAAAAATGTTTTTTTTTAAATAAGATAGAGTCCAAGGCCTCCCTACCACTGCGACCCACTAGGATCTATTGTGATAAGATTTTCCCTTTAATGGTCATCCCAGATCTCTTATGAAACCAAAGGAGGGTTGTGCGATCAACACCACGGACCTCTTCCGGGTTAACAAAGCCATGAAGTACCATGAATCTCCTGCATGCGAGAGTCTCGCACTCGCACAGCAGGTGTTGAGTTGATCCGATCCCAAGGGAGCAGAATCGACAGGAGTCTTTCGAAACCATTTTTTAGAGGTAGTACTTGGCCGGGCAGTGACCCGTAAAATTATTCCTACAATCCGTCTAAGATTGTTTCTGTCCAACAATAGAAGCTTTTGAGCTTTCAACTTGGAGAGGCAGATGAACTTTTACATAAGCCCAGGACCATTGTTCCAAGAGAAATTTATAGCTGTGTTAATAATAATAAAAAACTACAACCTTGTATTTTTTTTCTGGGAACAACAAAAGGCTCAATTCAAGACTCATAATTAAATTGTCTATTTTTAGATCTAACTCGAAGTTTGAGTGAAGCTTCAAAATCAAAATTACCTATTCGAGAGCTAACTGTAGAACTTAACATCTTATACAGGTCCATGCAAAGCCCTTCAACCAATAATTTACAAATGAAACGAGCGGGTGCAAAATTTGTTCCCAGTCTTTTGACTGATGAACCCGTGGAAAATCGTGTATCACTTTGCACGGAATTGAAGGATCGTCTTCATGCAGATCCGGACTTTATGGCCTAAACTGTAACTGGAGATGAAAGTTGGGTCTATGGTTATGACCTTGAGACGAAAATTCAGAGTTTTCAATGGAAAATCAGTAACTCCCCTTTCCCTAAAAAGGCACGTCAGTCAAAGTCAAACAATTTCATGCTGATTATTTTTTTCGATGGTTAGGGCATAGTGGGATGAGAGTTTGTTCTAAGGAGAACAACTGTAAACTCCAAATTTTACAAGGGGGTACTGGATCGTTGGTGAAAAAACATGCGAAGAAAGAGACCAGACAAATGGAAGTCTCCTTCTTTATCATGACAATGCTCTGCGCCTAAAGTGTTCTGTTTGTCCACATACGTCTTACTCACCAGATTTAGCACTTTGCGACTTCTAGCTCTTCCAAAAAATAAAATCTTCTAGCTAAAGGGACACCAATCCCGACATTGAAATGGCCACAGCCCAGCAGCTGAAAGCCCTTCCGAAAGAAGCCTTCCAGAAATGCTTCCATTCATGGATTCAACGTTGGGCCAAGTGCATAGCTAGCCAAGGGCAGTACTTTGAAGGAGATTAATTCAAATTCTATGTGAGCTTATCACTTTGTAATCAAATTATTTATCTTATTTCTTTACCACACCTCGTTTGTTTTTTTAAATAAATCCATCACCTTTTGTATTCTAAATTTAATCAATAAGTTTAAACAGTTGTAACTATTTTGTGTGTAGATGAGCTTCCTAGACATCCTGAAGAAGAAGAGAGATGGGAAGACTTTGATCAAGAATGAAGTTTATAGTTTTGTTACAAAAATTGCTAAAGGAGAAGTGCATGATGCCCAGATAGGTAAGTATAGCCTAGGGCTATATGGCAGAATTTAGAATTAAGCATACAGCTGTAGTAGAAATTTAAAATTATTATTATAGAGATAGGCTGTATTAATTGGTCAATTATCTTTGATATAATTTAAGAAATTCTAAAATTTTCCTGCTACCAATCCTGCATAGACGTCAATGATATTTTATATTTGTTGCATAGAAAGGGCATAGTTGCAGTATGTGTATATTGTAAGGTTATTATTTTGATACGGGCGACTTTATCATGTAAGGTTTCTTTTATTATTATATGGAGGTGTGTGGTTCATAATTTCTAAACCTTGTATGGTTTGTCTTATTTGGGGGCTCCACCAGATTCGACTTACGAATCAATTTTGCTTGGCTTGAGAGGTCTGACTTACAACTAATTGCTTGAAATAACTTCAGAGACGTTTGATGGTTTGAATTAAATATATAATTAATATTAAAAGATTATACATGACATATGGATTCATTTGGTAGCTATATTTCTCCTAAATTAATAATATCTAGAATTTGTATTAAATTTATTAAGCAAAGGTTGAATTAACATGACACAATGAAAATTGTTCTTAAGAAATGTACAAATAATTCGATCTACAATTTCTTAATGTTTAATTTATAAATTTGTATTTTTCTCTAAATTTTACTTAATGATAAGTTACTGAATTTACTAAACTAACTTCACGATAATATTTTGATAGTTATTATATTTAATATATAATGTTGTTAAGGGAAACTGCACTAATTAATTACTATGCAGTTTCCTTAATATTTAATATATAAAACTTATTCTTTATTAAAATAGGCTTCTAAACAAAATATAGTATAAAACTATTAAAATTAAAAGTTTGTTAATTAAGTTAACATAATTATTTGTTTTTAAACTTTAACCTAAACAACAGTTTCTGACCTTTTAAATTCGATCGGAATCTCCTTTCAATAATTGCTTATTAGGTATTATTAAAATCCTTGGCAGCTAATTCTATATAAAGAAGACCCGACCAAATAGCTTAGTTGGTGTTGCTCTTAAATTATGAATTTATTTTATTACATATATATATTTTCCCATTTGATATTTGTATCTGATTTTACTTTAATTATCTGGATATGATTTTGATTTGATTTAATTTGCTTAACCTCGAGATCTGTCTTAACATAATTTGAAAAATTTAAATTACTTACATATTTGGCGATTTTCCCTTTTACTCACTTTTAAACTGATACTATATATTTTATTGATTATTTTATTTAACACTTAATTGATATTCATTTATCTATATTCGCACATTCACTGAGCAATATTTATAAACTGGTTCCTGCGATGCCTTTTGAAATTGGTGATTGATTTTAAACTGATTAATGATTTTCACTTGGTGAGTTCGACTTGATGATTGACTCTTATTTAATGATTGATTTTAAATGATTTTTGTATTTTAAGGTAAAATATACTTAGTCGGTTTAGGTTGAAATATACATTGTGTTGTGAAGCGGGCTTTTAGGTCTTGCCCGTTCAAAAGATTTTAGAAGAAGACCTGGCTTTTTTCGCTCTTGCCCTACTCCTCCTACCGCGTCCTTTTGAAAAACCGTCTGTCATTGGCTAAAGATTTTTCACTCATCTCCCTATTGGTCTTTCATTTTTCTGAAAATTTGTCTATCTGTAAATTCTTGTAAAAGCATTCTCATGATATTTTGCATTGTTCGTTAAAGCTGTGTGAAATGTAATATGAACCGTTTCACTAGTTTCAGAGTAAGTTGTTCTAATGCTGCTGACTTGATTTAAATGTCTGGGAACGTAACCTAATAGTTTACACGTGTGTTACTAGTGTCAGCTGTAATCTTTTAACTGTGTCCTTTCTTCATAACTAACTTGCTTTGAATCTTAGAATCTTTCTATAATTTGTTTATTTTTATTTTTATTATTTAAGTCTTTGGGAATATTGGTGTCTACCAATATATCTGTGACAATATATACAAGCTGTAACAGCCTATGTACTGCTTCATGTTCAGTTTAGACAGTTTCAAGTGAAACTCCACTATTTCACATCTGCAGAATCTAGAGAAAATATTTGTCTTCTTCAAAACCCAGTGCTCTGGATTTTAGATACAAATTTCAAATGTAATTTCAGTTGATTTTTTTAAAAAAAGATTGTATATAAGTAGTAAAGTACCAGGAGACCGCGAGCTAAAGCTCGATTATAAGCAGGGCTATGATTTCAATAACTATTATTGCAAATTTCCGTGAACATCGTTTAGGTTAGGCCTATAACAAAACAACTAAATAAAGGGTATGTTTATTTAGCAGAAGTATTTGTTGCCATGGTAACTATAAATAGGTACAACATTAGGCTTACCTCTAATAAAATACAGTTTAAAAGAAAACAGATGATTATTGTAATGGCATTGAAAACATTTGCATCAGCTGTGCTTCGTTTAAAAGAAAACAGATGATTATTGTAATGACATTGAAAACATTTGCATCACCTGTGCTTTGTATTGTTTAAAATGGACAAATTTCACTTTTTAATTTAATAAAAAGACGTAGAAAACTAATTTTCCCAGACTGGTGACCATTTCCAATCGATTTCTCGTGGCCAAAAGCCCCATATAAAATCAAAAATCCTTAGACGGAGATTCCAGATCCATTTAGCAGACAGACAATTATCTCTCGCTTTAGAAGATAAGATAATTTGATCAACTTAGTTTCATTTCTAGATGGCGGTTTGAATATAAATATGTTGGCGTCGTAGGCTAATTTTAATTACTGTACTACTAGCTGGTAAATGCGGCTTCGCTTACAAATGTGATTAAATAAATAAAAGATCGGGTAAATATTGTGCCTTCCATTACACGCAATTGAAAACAAAGAATTTTAGGTCCGAGTTCCACGGTCCAAAAAGCTCAGTGAGTTTTGCCTAAATCGATTTATGTATCCCTTTTAGGCCTACGTAAATTATTAGCTATGCACCAATAAATGCTAAAAATCATGTTTTCCGCCAGTTTATTACTCATAACTCCCGAACGAGATTTTGAGGTGAATTTAATATCTATGAGAAAATTTCACATTATTGCATACTGTTTTGATTTATAGATAGGCCTATATATTTAACGGTTAAACCAGCGTATACTTTGAATTAAAACACAGATGATCTTGTCAAAGTGTTAAGCTTTTGATCCAAATCAGTTGTTTTATTTGTAATGGTCGCGTGTCATCTCCGTTTGCAAAATCCATAATTTTTCTTTTTTGTTCAATTTTTAAACCCTAAACATTCTGGGATAAAAATGGCCTGGGTTAGTCTCTGAAAAGTTCTCTACATGCAAATGAAAGTTTTGTCAAAATTGGTTCAGCCATTCCGGAAATAACCCCGGACAAAGACAGACAAAAAATTTTAAAACTCATGTTTAGGTTTTGGTAAAGTGTGAATAACCATATGAGCTTAGAAAAAAATATTTATTTCGAAATCACAGACATACACTGCAGTTTTATTTATATGTAGGCCTACATAGATCAATGAAGAATTTTATTCTCAGATGCCACCATTGCTGGTGATATATGAAAACAATGTAAAGTTTGAGGAGTTTTTGCAAGTTCACCAGCATTAAAAAACTGTAGAAATTTGAGAAAATAAAAAAAAAATATTTAAAAAATTTAAATAACAAAATGGTATAAGAGATATTAAAGTGAAACAAATTTTGTAAATTAAAAATTATAGCAGCCAAAATATTGAATGTGTCGTTTCTCACAACTCTTTTTTGATATCATAACCTAATGTGCATAATAGGTTGTAACCTACAGTGCCTCTGATTTGAGTTGATCTGTCACACTAGTAGCAGTAGCATCACCATAAATCATGTTTAATTTGATCTACTTTTACTGGTTATAAATAGATATATGAGTGTTAGTGTATCTTCTCTTTGTAAAACTGTACTAGATTTTATTTGCAGGGGCAATGTTAATGGCAATCTATATAAGGGACCTGAACGATGAAGAAACATTACATTTGACATCAGCGATAGTTGAAACAGGTGATTGTACTTACATTAGTTCATTTGTTAAGGAACAATAAAAAATCCTATGAGTAAATTTCTGATTACTAGTTGATATACAAGGTCTGTTCAAAAAGTATCCAACTTTATTTTTTTTACACGCAGAAAACTGAAGGTGGGGGGACGTGTTTTAGCACAGACTGTTCAAACATGTTAGGAATACGCTGATATTTTTTGATGGCCGATAAGTTAAGTCATTCATGTTTGAACACGTCTTAAACAGAGTAGCCTAGAGTAGCTCATCGGATTTTTAATTTTTTCTCAAATGACGGAACGAGTCGATCAGCGATATTGCATTCAGTTTTGTTACAAACTCGGCGATAATCAAGCAGAAACCATTTGAAAAGTTTTGGGAAAGGATGCCATAACCGCTTCAAAAGTGGTCGCACATCCGTCAATAGTAAACCACGATCTGGTTCACCTCCAGAAAAAATGACGAGGCTGTTGCCTGAGATGAAGCTTTGATTCTGGAAGATCAACGTATAACCGTGCGAGAGTTGGAATAAGTGTTGGAAGCGCTCACTCCATCCTAACTGAAGATTTACTCATGAGAAGGGTAGCCACCAAATTCGTGCCAAAGTTGTTGACAAGAGAACAAAAAGAGCTTTGTTCGTAAATTGCCCAAGACATGTTAGGCTGCGCAAATAGGGACAACAATTTCTTAAACACAATAATAACTGGTGATGAGTCGTGGGTATATGGTTACGACCCCGAAACTAAAATGCAGTCCTTGCTATGGCGGCATTCGACATCCCCCCGAACGAAGAAAGCTCGGCAGGTGCTTAGCAAGGTCAAGGCCATGTTAACCGTTTTCTTCGACTGTCGAGGTGTCGTACATCACGAATACGCTCCCCAAGAACAAACAATCACCAAAGAATACTATCAAGAGGTCCTCCGACGTCTCCGTGATGCTGTGCGTCTTAAGCGACCAGAGTTGCGGTTAGCAGGAATTTGGCAGCTTCATCAAGGCAACTTTCCAGCACATTCTTCGGATCTTATTCAACATTTTTTGTCAAAACATGAAGTTGCGGTGGTTCGGCAGCCTCCCTATTCACCAGAAATGGAATGCATTTTTTATTCAAAGAAGTCTGATACCTTTTGAACAGACCTCATATAAGGGACGTCCTACATGGATCAATATTAGCCTCTCTACATTTTCTTACAGTAATCTTAATAAACTAAATTATTTTTCTGAATAATCCTAATTCAGTAAACAAACTATGTTTTATAAATAAACTTTGTAAAAGATACAAATCCAGGTAGTATCCCGTCAAAATCATAACTGTGTATATCATGGTCCTTGAATAAATGATTCAAAGCCAGTGGCTTATTTTAGACGACACTACAACTTAGGTAATGAATTTTCCTAGTGACCAATGTAAGGTTAGTTTATTAGTTTAGCCTCATGTTGGCTTCGTCATTGCATAAGTTCGGCCACACATAACTTTGCAGTACTATAGCTACCTTTGTTTAGCTACACAATTTTAAAATATCAAACTCTACTCACTTTCTTTCAACAAGGCTCGGTTCTTCTTTCGTATTAAAAAATTCTCAAAAGTTCTTTGAGTAAGAAATTACTGTTATTTAGAAAGACTGGCTTCATAAAACTTGTGATGCAATTACTTAGTGAAAGTTTACATTTACACAATCTATTTATTGAACTTTAATATTTAAACAATACATATTTACAAAAAGAATACAAATATTATATAAAAAAAATGTTTGGGTGAATTGTTTCAAAGGTGATGTTCTGAGATGGCAGCATGAATACAGTGATCTACTTGTGGATAAACATAGCACTGGTGGAGTTGGAGACAAGATATCCATAGTGCTCACTCCTGTTCTTGCTGCTTGTGGACTGAAAGTACCAATGTTGACAGGCAGAGGTCTGGGTTTCTCCGGAGGCACTTTGGACAAACTGGAAAGTATTCCTGGTAGGTTGTGTTGCAAGGTAATCTGACACAATATGTGATGCGGAAAACTAAAAGGTCCATTTGTCGGAAAACAAAACTTTGCGTGAGACGCAAAAAACCGAAACACGTAAATTTCGGCCATTTTTGGTTCTTTGTTTATTTTTGTAACAAACTTCTTATTTTATCTGAAATTAGTGTTTACATGTCCACCAAAAAGCATTACTGATGTTACAAATGTATTTTTGTAAAGGTTTGTCATTGTTGAAAAAAGGGACCGAATGTCACTATGTCGCATTGGAGCGACATTTGTTACCTTTTCCTCATGAACGAAGTAGTCTCAGAATGTGACTCTTACTGCTTTCTAGTGTCATTTTAGGGAATTAAAACGCGTTCTGGCAGAATTAAGAACGTTGTCTGCACTGATTTAGCCATACCCGACATTTGGTACCTTTTCAGTTGTTACGCAACAAGAGCAAAAAATCCCTGACAAATGGTCCCTTTTCACTTACAATGTTTTTTAGGTCTTATTTTAATTTAAACAATAATAAACTGTTCTAAAAATCGAGTAAAAGAACAGTCAAGTACAGTCCCAGCATTTTTATTTACTGCACGCTGCCACTAAACAGCTGTGATGGTGAAACAGCTGTGCGGCTTTGAAGTAATCAGCTGATCAGTTGCCTGCTAGCATAAACTCCAGCATCATCAAAAGTTTAAATGTGTTTTTCTCAAAACTCCTTTTTCCGATAACGAACATTCAAACTAACACAACTTTGCCAAATTGTCATATATTTTGAAGGTTTTTACATCAAATTGTTAGGAATTTAATTCCTTATATGTGGCATAAATATTTCAGTTTTGAAATTTTGAGACATATGGTCCCTTTTAGTTTTCCGTATCACATACTTGGAAATAAGTTTAAAGAATAATGTTTGCATTGTCCTATTTAACTACTAATTTTAAATACAGTTTAGAAATCTTACTAATTTAGAAGCAGCACCAGATCACACATTCATTAAGAGTCTGTCACCCTTCAGAGAAGAAATAACACTATCCTTAAAAGCAAGAGCATGGCTGGATTTACCACTAGGTCCTGGCCTAGGGGCAGACAATGGTGCAAGCTAAAAAATATATTTGTTACAAAAAACAAAACAAAATGTGTATGATGAGTTAAGAAAAGTCTTCATTTAATTTTCTTTTGTTCAGTTTATTAGTGTATGTAATTATTGTTGATTGAAGTTTCGTGTAGTTTTGCAGTGAGTTACAGCTGGCATAGAGCGTGTAACGGAAGGTTACAAAAATAAAAAATATAACTATATGTATAGAGTGTTAAAAAAAAAATGGGGTTTCGGTAAAACTTTCAAAAAATAAAAAAAATGTTCAAATCAAAAATAAAATGTTATATGTGGATTATTTAGCAATTATTAACACCTCTCCTTCACTTCTTTTAACTAGTCACCTTAACACCAGAAGTCGTCGCTCATAAAATGCCTTTAATGCATCAAAAACACCTCTCAGGCCTATTGCCTTGCTTCCATAATAAAAATCACCATTTACCTAAACTCACCACATCATATATCTCTCCTAACTCCAACGTAGAATTATACATTATGCTCCACCTTACTTTAATTCACCTTACCTTCAAGGCCTTAATATCACCTTCACTTAACTCACATAATAATAATAAAAAAAAATAGTAATCGTAGTACTTATAATAATCCACATATAACTTCTTTTATGCTTTATTAGAATCTATCTATCCTTAATTATCAATTACTATAAAATATTTATTAAGTTAATTTAATTTCCTCAGGGGTGGATACCTGGCTGTTAAAGTACAAGCTAATTGGATATTCGTGGCTGAATAAAGAAATTCAAGACATTGCGGCAAGACAACTATTAGTTTACTTTGACATAGTTAGAAAATGAATATTTACAACAAAAAATATCAACATCATAGAACAATTAAACAATCAAATCAATTAACTATCTACAAATTATACAAAGTTTGTCAGCCCTAGCTTGAGAATAGATGACGCAATAAGTAAAAAGCCTAAGTTAAGTTATTTCCTAAATTTTGTAAAATTTCAAAAATGCAGACTTCTAAGATTAAAATTAATGGCCATAATTACTCACGATACCAGTTGTTATTGTGTTTATACCTAGGATTTCACTGACTCTACTCGATGTAGTCACTTCACTTTTATTTCATTAACGCGTCTGTCCGATCACATGGCAACTTTTTACAAGTTCACTTTTTAAGAAAAGTATACGATGGATTTCATTTTCTAAGTTTGTACCAACTCCGAAGCACCTCTACTTCATTTCAGAACAACATTTGTTGCGATCTCCAAGAAAATACTACATTTTCCAACGAATTTCCCACCACCTGCAACTAGTAATACACACTGTCCACTACGCCATATTGAGTTCGTCTGTCTTTTGTTGGAACGTTGTTCTACGTACCTCTTTCAGAACGTTGCGTGCAAAAACGCACGTACGCCATTTGTTCTAAGCCTTCCGTATCTCGATATATACGCTGATGTTGTGACTTGTTATACATGTGTTTATTTTTTAATTGCTTTTGCATTGTCTTTGCCTAATTAAAGTGTTTATAGTTTAATCACTGCTTGTCCCCATTAACTGTTCAATTCAACCGTAATTATTTAAATAACTTCTTATATAGTTCTCACACGTTACATATGTTTATACATTAATATTTTTTCTTAAGTCTGCTTTTACTTTACCTACTTTTATAGTCTGCTTATTCTTTATTTTTTATTTATTAAAAGTGATTCTACTGTAATTATTTTGCGTCATCAAGGAATTTATATATATATATAAAAATTATAAATGTTTATTATTATATATGTATTGCGTCATTCTACTTATTTATTTAGACCAAACCTCTGTGCTTTTAGACACTATGGGAAACTGCTGATTTATTTTTCATCGCATAACATTTCTGTTACATGACTGTCAGTGTTACAAGCGTCCACTGCTTGGTTGAGTCCTACGCTTGCCTATGCTATTAGTCAATACTGGGCTCTGGCTAGGTCCAGCCTGTGAACAGTCAGTCAGTGCTTTGTTCTAATACAGAAGATTCACACGTCAACTCTTGACTTTTATCATGCAACTTTTTTATCATAGTGGTGCAGAGTTTAAAAATTAAAAAAATTCCGAACAGCTGAACATATTTTTTTGAATTATAACTAAGAACACTCTTGATCAAGTCACGTTAAAAAAATAATTGAAATCGGTTCATTAGTTTAGGAGCTGCAATGCCACAGACAGATACACACGTTAAATTTATAACACCCCTCTGTTTCAGTCGGGGGTTAAAATAAAGCAAGACGTTAAAGAAATGAAGTTAAAAAGTAGATTCATAAAATAACATACTTTTTTCACACACTGCTGATTGTGGAATTGTGAATTACAATATAAACAACAGTGAACATTTACCGTCTGTTTCTTTTGTCACTTCTAAATTCGAGGAAGCTTGTAAAACCAATCCGGCTCAGGATGTTTTTGAAAATCAACCTGGCAGAGGAAGTTGATTTAGAAAGTTGGACACTGTTCTCAGTTTGGCTTTATGGAGTGTAATTTAACAGCTACGAAATTATGTGTGAACTACAGATTATGAATATATAATAATGTATATATTTTCACATAAAGATTATTTTCTTGAGGAAAATTGTCGTACCGACCGTCCCCTCCGATGGTATGAAGAGAGTGCGGCAAAACCTCTTGAGCCTATGAGCGTCTTAACTTTTATTCTGGCCCTTCAAGAGTTCGAGAATTATCAGGGCTATAGAATACAAGGGCTGGACCAGTCCGCCAAGGAAAGCGTTCCCGCCACTGCCACTGTGATGACGTCACGGTGGTAACAACTGCTCCATTCCCAACGCTTCTTATAAGTATTTCTGCTACAATAATTTCAATTTCTTAGCAAAGCTGTTACATTTTTATGATGCGCTCTTCTTTAGTTTTAGTATTGACACTACACAAAGCAATAAATAGACTGTAAACAATAATTAGTCTAAAGATATAAGCAGAAGACAGGGTTACAATAAAATAAACTAATTCGTAGGTAATAAACCGATGTAGTATACTAATGTTAGCATACTTTTAATTTGATTCTCTGAAACATTTCTGAAAACTAAATATGAAATTGAACAAAATGTGCCACATTATTGAAAATATTTGTATTTATTATAATAAACCACCAAAACTTGAATTTCATACTGCAGTTTAATAAAACATGTGTAATACTTATAAAATAAAACACATAAAAGTTATAAATACTTACACATAATGAGTAGCTTATATGCAGATATGCACATGACATAA
>JAGFPH010000930.1:181132-197590 GCA_018207615.1 Philaenus spumarius
TACTTTATTATTTTCTCTGTGACATGGACGTAAGTGTTACAAGATTTTTTTAAAACATTTTAACTTAAAGCTGCAGAAGAAATTACTTGAGAACCTTGGTAACTTTTTAACATAAAGTAATCTGGCTTGCAACTCTTACATTAAATAAATAATATTTTTTAATGTTTATTTTAATTTGAAGCTGATTTAAAATTTGTTGTTTTTAAATTTTGAGTTATCAATAATTACCGGCACTCTAAGTTTAAATCTTATTCTTATTTATATATTATACATTTATTTATTTATATCTCATCATTGTGAAAATGTTTGTTTTAATGTATTTTGTTAGTAAAGGTGTTTCTTGGAATATTCAAGTAACGCTGCAGACAATATTAGCCTACTTGATAATCTTGGTAACATTTCATAAAGTAATCTCGTCTGCAACGTAACATTAAATAAATAAATACCTTGCTAAACATATAATTTAGGTAATTGTGTGTATTGTATAATTTTTTTAAGAAATTCATGGAATACCTCTTCGAGAAAATTTGCATTGAATATGCGTCAAAAGGCGAAAATCTCGCGGAATTATATACCTTCTTTAAAAACGTGTACTGAATAAAATAATTGCTCAATATTCACCAAACTTGCTAAACATATAATTTAGGTATTGTATAACTTTTTAAAGAAATTCATGGAATGCGAGAAAATTAGCCTTGAATGTGCACAAAAATGTGAAAATCTCTCGGAATTAAATACTTCCTTTAAACACTTGTACTGAAAAAATTATTGCTCAATACTAACCAAATTCGCTAAACAACTTAGGTGATTGTGTGTGTTTTGTATAATTTTTTAAAGAAATTCGTGGAATGCCTCTTCGAGAAAATTAGCCTTAAAGGCGAAAAAGGCGAAAATCTCGCGGAATTATGTACCTTCTTTAAACACTTGTACTGAACAAAATAATTACTCAATATTAACCAAATTTGTTAAACATATAATTTAGGTGGTAGTGTGTATTGCATAATTTTTTTAAGAATTATCTTCTGCAACTTTATATCAAATAACACGTGAGAGCTAAGGCGAACCGTGCTTACACGGCGTGTGGTACCAGAGTGACATCACATAGAAGGGGGGGCAAGAGGAAGGTTGGAACAGTCGGCGAGCGTCAACATCAAAGAAGTGGACCAGCCCTTGTATTCTATAGCCCTGGAGAATTATAACCAGGGTTTCTCCTAGTAAAAGCCATACAACTGGTATTCGTACATTTGGAATAATAAAAGTGAAACACAAAATCCTTTGTTGAATGGAATTTTATATTGGTTAGTTTTATTACCGGTATTTATTTTTCAATAATTGTTTACTGAGACAATTTTCCTCCAGGAATGGTTTTTGAAAAAATCATCAATCGAAGTTACTGCATGAAATTATAAAGGTATGAGTGAGTAAATCTATATACTGTGTGTTCAGAAAGTCTGGAAACGGTTTAATATTTCGTTTATAATGAAAATTTGAAGGTAGATGTGATTGAGGAACCTACACTATGTAAAAATACTATATTATTAAGATTATTTATTTCGATGTAGAATTTCAAGAGAAAACTAATGGTGAAATTTGCACATCCATATCTTTAACGGATTAAAAATGGCGGCCAAAAAACAACAAAATCGTGTTTTCCGATTTTGCCCAATTTTGCTGTACTATATTTTTTTAAATATTAATTATTATTTTTTTTTTATTCAAACTTAAATAAGCTTTCAAACGATATGCCACACATCGATATTTGGTTGAAATCAATTTTGAAAATATCAAAGTGGCTGTAACTCAACTTTTTTACATACTCTAAAATATCATTGGGTGGCATATCGTTTGAAAGCTTATTTAATTCTAAATTAAAAAAGAATAATAATTGGTAGTATTAAAAAAATAGTACAGCCAAATGGGGCAAAATCGGTAAACACGATTTCGTTGTTTTTTGGCCGCCATTTTTAATCCGTTAAAGATATGGATGTGCAAAATTCACTGTTGGTTTTCTCTTGAAATTATACATTGAAATGGTGTATCACATGGTCAACTTCTCATTTAAAGAAACAAAGTTACATTCAAGATGGCGGATCCAAGAAAGCGGATAACTTTTTAAAAATTTTGATAAAATCATATTTTTACATAGAGTAGGTTCCTCAATCACATCTACCTTCAAATATTCCTTATGAACTAAATATTAACCCGTTTCCAGACTTTCCGAACACCCGGTATATATAATCCACTGACTCACTCATCACAAAATCTCAAAAACCTCCAAACGGATTGGAATAAAATTTGGTATGTCGCTTCCTCTAGGGCCCTAGGTGCTCGCTAAGAAAGGTTTTCAAAAAATTTGAAATTATAGGGGGGGGGGTCAAAGTTACTAAAAATCCCCATAAGAAATAAATAATGTAATATATTTATTTATGTAGATTTTTTGTTAATATACATTTAACTTCGATTTGTCTATCAGTGCAAAGCTGGATCGGGCCAGCTAGTACAGTATAAATGAACTCTATTTTGTTGGTGTGACAATAGTTAGCTAAACATGTCATGAATGTTTAAAACTAGTTAAGCTGTACAAGTTACAGAAACGTTTTCTTATTAAAATAATTGTAAGGACTTGAGTGCATTGTTTATTTGTTTCAAGTTGCATGGAACTTAATCCGCCCAACTGTTTTCTGCAGCACAGAGGTTCTTTTATATCGAATGTTTTAGATTGAACGTTATTTCAAAATATAAACAATTTTACCAGCTTCTCAGAAGGAGCCATAATAAAAGTTGGTGTTTAAGATTTTGTATTTTGCAGATTTCTGCTGAAATCTTTTGTGCTACTTCTCCGTGGTCATGCTTTACTAGTTTTCCTTTATAGCGAAAAGTAACAGTTTGCCTGAACTTTTTTCAAACTGGACTTCACTTGACTTTGAACTGGGATCCTCAACATTGGGGTCAAATATGCTTACGTCTTGGCTTCTTAGCCGCAACATGTTTTTTTTCTATACAGTATGACATTCACATCATGGTACCTTACTTTAAACCTTTGTCAAAAATAAAACAATGTGTTACAGAACAATTTAAATTTTTTCAAATTATTTTATAAGTGTTAATAAATTAAAAGTATTTGAAAGACAATTCACATATGTATAACTTCATATCATTTACACACATTTATCAAACTTATTAAATTGTACACATCATGATGTTGAAGATACCGCACGATGTTGGTGCGTGTGTTTAGGGTGGTTACTGACTACAGTGTTCAGAGTTACCACATTATCGCTATACACTGATTTTAACATTTCATGATCTTCTTTGGCACTTTTTTGCAACTTAACACAAAACTCAATGTTAATCCGTTGTTTGAAATATATGATGAACGACAACATGGTAAAAACGAAATCACTCTAGCGGCTCTCGAAGGTGACTGACAAGTCAGAACATGTTCAAACTTGAAACTGTCTCAACAGATCAGGTTATCAGACATACAGTAGAGCGTCAATAATCCGAACGTCAATAATCCAAAACGTCAAAAATCCGAACACGTTCCGTGGCAGCACCTGCAAAAATTTCATTTTCGCAAATTCCAATTATTGCATCATTAAAAATTTCACAAAAATCTTCATCACAGTTTGACATTATTATATATTTTTAAACACTTCTTAATACCTGCTCTCACACGCCCTCACAACAGACTGGCTGCCGGTATTTTCACTGTCACTCTAATAAGCTGCTTTAGCGCTAGCAGTAAACTGACAGAAAGTTCATTCATTTCTCTTTGTGTAATCATTATAACAGTGTGTAGTACATACAGTAGTGTACTATACGGTATTTTTTATATTTTTCGTTTGTGTTAACTACAATGTACAAGTGAACTTTTAATTATGTACTGTACTGTAATTGAGAGTTACAAGTGTAATCATGTTGGCCCTACTGTGTACGTGCAGGTTCTTCTAAATCATAATATGTAAGTAATCTTACATACTGTATTGTAATTACATTAGTGCTTGTACTTTTTGACCACTTTAATCGATTAAAGGGCTTTCATATTTTAGCCTAAATGGCATTTTCTTAGTTATTTTCAAAAATCCGAACCCCTCGGTCCCAATTAGTTTGGATTTTCGACGCTCTATTGTATTAGATTAAATTAATGTAGCGCCAGCAGTTGTTATAAAAATTCATTCACAGTATTTTTTTATCACACCTCGTATAATTTCAAAATATCAGTTTACAGGTTTTGGAACGAAGTTTCTGATAGGTTGTGGTAGGAGTTAAGAAATAGAAAATGCACGTAACGATTGGTTGCTATAGCAACGACAAATATAAAATGCAAGTATCGAAAAAGCGTTACAAAATTTTTTGCTATGGAAATGAATGTAAATACATTCAAGAAACATGTGTTTTGGTTCATCAATTTAAATTAAGAGACGATCGGTTCGGGCCGGCGTAGTTCAGATATTATCGTCAAGCGCTGAAATACATTCAATAAACAAAAAATGTTCGTTCATCAGTCTAGGCCTAACCTAAAATTAGTGTATGTATACTTAATTTATTTTACCTGCCTTATCGGCAACATACATACAATAATTTTAGGTTAGGCCTCGAAAGTCATTTTAAGTCTATTAAAAAAAAATAACAACACCACTGTAAGCTGCAAAAACAGAATTAAGATTGTCTTCAATGTCGTATGGACGAGGTATTAAGTCTGTTAGTTCAATAATTGCAGTAAAACCGTACAAGTGAGATAACATCGACCAATATCGTAAAGGTACCTGGTTCAAATCCCGGTCTTGGTCCATGTTTTTTCACTTGTAATTTAAGTAAATATTTGAACAAATTGAAAGATTAAAGTTATGTGTGTAAGTTGCTGTTAAGGCCGGTAAAAGAATAGAAGAAAAGGCATAATGAACTTTTTTCCTGACCGGGGTTCAATATGAAAAGTACATAAGCTACAGAAATTAATTTTGTATTATTTCTTAGGAAGCAGCAAGTTTGGGTAAAATGAGGGGTGATCATCTGGTGAAGCATGAAAATCTAGCCAAATACCTGGGTTCTATTCTGTCTCACAAATTAAAAGATAAATAATTCGCTGACCACTGAACCGCTACGTGAGTTAAGCAAATTTCCAAAATTAAGTTTATAGGCCTATGTTTTAGATTTTCAACCAACAATTTGGGAAATAGGTCTATTCACGACGGTGCTGAATAGCTGCAAAATGGTTCACACCCCATTCCGAATATTGGGAGTATCTTCAATACACAAAGCATTGCATGCTTCGTATTGGGTGTATATTCAATACACAATGCATGCCAACCCCACGGTAGAATCCACCACATGGCTTTGAACTAGGTACTTCTAAGATATTTAACTTTTTGATCGATTTTGGGAAAACCAAGCGAGCTATAAGGTCGCGTAAAAAACAAAATGTGCAGAATAACATCCTACATTTATATTTGTAGAAAAAACTCAAAAACAAATTCATTCTCGTAGGAAAAATCTGAAATAATAGTTACTTCCGGTCAAAAAAAAACATGCTTCCGATTGTTGGATTTTTTTGGCTAACGAACTCGTTCGAGCGAAGTAGACAACCAACATGTGTACGAAATTTGAACCAAATCGTACTTAAAATGCGGCCGCTAGAGTGCGAACATACATAGAGTGTGTATACATATATATATGTATGATTTTAATGACACCCCAAAACGTGTTCTGGGGACCATGATCGGAGCTCATTTGCTACTCCCGACCTTGGGTATTACCATTAGGGCCACTGCAATAGCTCATTTTTCCTATGGAAATTTGCTAACAACAGTATTGTGGTTCACATAAAAAGTTAAAACTTTGTCTGGCTGTTCTGATTGTTTCTGGTTTTGGATGATTATTCCGATCTTTTAATTATTTGATTAACATGTTTCCGACTGTCAATAATCATGAATATTATGAATTATTTAATATTTTTATATACAAAATGCACTTAAGAGAAAAAAAAACATTCCAACAAATAAACATCAGTACAAAATATTTAATAATTATAGTAATTTTTTAAATAATAAGTTGAAAACTTTAGTTGAGTTTAAATGAGTTTTTATGTTTAACAGGATTTAATTCACAATGCAGCGTGGAAACGCTTAGACATAGTCTAAAAACAGTTGGCTGTTTCATGGCTGGTGCTACGCTCAGAATATGTCCTGTGGATAAAATATTGTATTCTATGAGGGATGTCACCAATACTGTTGACAATATTAACCTAATTGTTGGTAAATATTTCAATAATTATTGTTAACTTTGGTTATTATAATTAAATAATGATTTATTTATCTGTGATTGACGGCTTCTAAAGGAGTTTAAAAACATTGTGCACATAATTTGATTGGTTATAGCTAAAAAATGAACCTAACAGCTGATTTGAATGTGTTAAGCACAACAACTGGTAATTCAAAATGTTTGTTTTATCACTGTTGCTAAAATAAACATGTCAGAGCTTTAGTTGTCCTTCTACAATTTTAAGTTTTTAAGTGCGAAATACATTATTTAAGTTTTGATGAAGATTCAAGTACATTGGGAAATGTAATTTGGAACATCACCGCCAACCACAGTAATAATTGAATAGTTGTAAGTATTTTTAACAAGTAAGGCTGATGGAACATTAGACTATATTGAAGAGAGAAGAAACTTCAAGGAATAAAATTATCACCACTTTAATTATTGCTGACGTTAACGTGATTCACAAATAAATCTTGCATACAATGTTCTTTTGAGATTCACATTAAGAATGAATGTTTTTATAATTTTAAGAACTATAAGTAGAAAAAATACATCCCAATATTTCTGTACGTATTAAATAAAAACTATCTAGGAAGCTGAGTTGAATATTAAAACATTCCGTGACACGGTTAAAACAAGGTTTGTGGAAGTAAATTATTTTATCTTGGTGGAGCAAGATGGGGCTCCACCAGTACAAATTTTGCGTAAGGGAATATTTTTGAGAACATCTTTTCTGAGCAGTGGAAAGGTCGAAGAGGGGTTTCAGAGTATCCGACTCAATCTCGTTGCACTACAAGAGAGTATCATAAAATACTTATTTTTCTGGATACCAAACTTTGCACCAAATATATTAGTATCATCAATCCATTTTTTTTTTTACTTTCTCACTATACTATATAGTATAGAGAAAGTGTAGTGATCGTAAAAAAAATCGATGTTGAGATTTTTGTGGAAATATCCGTTTTGGGACTCCCTGAGTCCAAAAAAGTGGTTTTTACAAAATGTCTGTCTGTATACAAAGCTAGAGAGAAAACTATTCGATTGATTTCGAACAAATTTGCACCGGACATGTCAATTAGGCCTGTATAGATGCACAAAAAAGGTTTTGAAAAACAACCCCTTTTTGGCCAAAAAAACTCCAAAAAATCAGTTATTATTTTTTTATAAAAAAAACGGCTCTAACGATTTTGATAAAATTTGGCTTATTTGTAGCCCTTAATGTACCCTACCATAATGCAAAAAAACCGCATCTTTCTAAAAATTCTTGTTTAGCTAATAATAATAATAATAATAATAACTAGGTACTTTTCTGTTATACCGACCACACCTCAATTTACAAAAAAAAAGGTAAAAATTGTGAAGTCACAGTGAATCTGTTTAATAATTTAAATATGTTTGTGAGAAAATATGTTTGTTCCTGGTACCGTTTATTTTTTTATGGGATAGAGGAATACAAGTCTCCCTACCACTGCTACCCACTAGGATCTATTTTCCCTTCAATGATCATTTCAGATAACTTTCAGGTCTCTTATGAAAACAAGGAAGGACCAACGCCACGGACCTCTTCCGGGCTAAAAAAACCACTTCCGAGTACCATGAATCTCCTATACGCGAGAGCCTCACACTCGCACAGCAGGTGTTGAGCTGATTCAATCCCGAGGTAGCAGGAGTCTTCCGAGGACAGCCCCATATTTTTGAGGTTGTACTAGGCCGGGCATTGACCAGTAAGGATTCCTACAATCCGTGTAAGATTGTTTCTGCTTAACAATAGAAGATTTCAACTTAGAGAGGCAGAAGAACATTTTACTCTTCCTAAGCCCAGGAGCATCTTTTCAATGTGAGGACCAACTTTTCTCCAGCCAGACTTCAACAACATTTCTCTGGGGCCTCCCACAGAAAGGATCTGGGCCAATGAAGGGCTTTTTGGCCCCAACTCTAGCAAGACGATCCGCCTCCTCATTACCCTTTATGCCAACATGGCCAAGCACCCGTTTATGAGTAATTTCATTGAGTCTTCTTAATCTAATTATTCAGAATTAAAAAAGAATAAGACATTAAAAAAGTAACAAAATGATTTTTCCATAATATGACTTATGAGGTCTACTGATAACAAAAAATCTGTATACTTTCAGCTTCAATAATTTCCAAGAAAGTCGCAAGTGGAGCCAAAAGACTTATAATTGATGTAAAAGTTGGAGAGGCAAGTTTTTGTAAAGATTTGAAAACCGGAAAAGCTTTGGCAGAAAAACTGGTAAGTATAACATCGTAGGTTATCAGTGCATAAAAATGTACTTCATTGTATGAGTAGCTTACTAGACAAAATTTATAAGGTAAATTCCCAACGACGGCAGCATTATTTTGTAAGGTTTCTAACGCCTTTGTTTCTTTGCACGTTACAAATGTATACTAAATTCTGCTCAACCTTTTTCATCAAGTTGTAGTCCTTTGTTAAATTTTTACATTCTCAAATTGATTATTTAATCTGAGTGTCGTAGTTCGCTCAGACTGGGAATGTACTTTACTCATCGAACAGAGCATCATCGGTTCTTAATAACAAGTGCAATCAATTAGTAAAATCTTAACACTACACTTTATCTTATTTGTTTAAGTTAATGAAACAAATAAAACCAAAATAATATTTACAAATTTCTATTAATATATTTCGTACACAAAGCCAGCCATTCATCGCCTTAGTGAATAGATCAATTTCCCAAATGGTTGAAACCCTACAAAATTTAAACTTAATTTTGGAAATTAGCTTAACTCACGTCAGCGGTTCAGTTGCGTGGTCGAATTATTTTGTCATATGACACCATAAAAATGTGTTACCCTAGAAATCACTCTGAATCTACCTAAAAGTGACAGTACCAGGGCCGGTTCGTCCATATAGGCAATCTATGCGGTCGCCTAGGGTGCAAAATTGATGATTTTTTTTTAATTTGAGGGTTTAAAAACATAAAGCAAATAAAAGTTTAGTACTTTTGCGTGCTAATAGTACTAGCTTTGGCAAACGAATTACTAGGTAATGAAAGTTGAAGGGTATTTTATTTTATTTAAGTTGTCTTAGAAAATAGGAAAGTATGCCCTAACACTACTCAGTTTGGTTTGGCAACCTCGCTGTGCATAGCGGAGTGCAATGTGTAGAGTTGTAGTGTGCGGCCTGCGGCGGCAACCCCGCATTCACCCCACCCCCGCTACACCCTGATTGCGACGCGATGGCGGAATATCACCAACGGACATAGACATATATAGAAGCACAGTTCTTGTGGAATGTTTAACTCCTACTGCGAGATGTAAACAAACAAGCTTTGTCTTTCAAAACATGAGGGCGCTCATGTAGAATTCATGTATACAGATATACTCCCACGAATGATCCTCTCATCCAAATTTATTTTGCAGTAACTCATAATTAGTTAATAATTTATTAATAAAAGTATTGATTGAATCTGATTTGCTGCTGTAGGACTGTGTTCTGAACTAAGAGCAATTTCTCACCATCTCCATGACTCCATGATCTGCATTCCTGAACTACATTTACCAACATAATCTTGAAAATGGAGTTCTTAACATTTGTGAAGGCCTTTGTATTTTGCTTAGTTTGCCACTTTCCGTAGCTAGTGCTGAACCAAGTTTTTCTAAACTTAAGCTAATTAAACCCTATCTGCATAGTACAATGTGCCAGGAGAGACTTGTGGGTCTGGCGGCAATTTCTGTTGAAAGTGAGATAGCAAGACAGACTCAAAAGCCCTTATACAAGAATTTGCTAAG
This sequence comes from Philaenus spumarius, assembly GCA_018207615.1. NCBI lineage: Eukaryota > Metazoa > Arthropoda > Insecta > Hemiptera > Aphrophoridae > Philaenus > Philaenus spumarius. The sequence goes on from JAGFPH010000930.1 coordinate 191,162, forward strand.
CAGAAAGCAAGAAAAGTAGGTACCATAACTAGTATAAATACTGTTAGTCAGTATTTCAAAGTGACTTTTGGACCTTAGTTAAGAAACAATAATCCAATATCAAAAAATATCAAGTAGTCTTTGTGTACCGGTATTTTTCTTAAGTATTATAAAAACAGAAAAACTGTGAGTTTCTGTTTGTTATTGAGAGAACTGTACAAAATGCTATTATAAAACCAATGAAACCTATAAACCCATATACCTAATGTAAAACTGTGTGATATGTAGCTTTTCTGATACTAATTTAGATTTATAATTATTAGTCTATAAGTAGTCAAAACAAAAGACAAAATGCAAAGCTATTGTTAGAACTACTTTTGCAACTAACATAATACCCCATAATACTGTATTGTATTTTTATGAAACCAAATCGATTTTTTATAATCTTTCGCTTTTGAATTGCTGATGTGTATATACAGGGTGTCTACAAACTCCCTGGAAAAATGTTGTGTATTTGTTCCTTAGGTCAAGACAATAAAAAAACCTCATATAAATATGGGTCTGAAATGCCTAGTTTTCTGTCTGTCCGTCTGTTTGTGTTTTTTACAAATTATTTCATAACTTGAGTACTATTTTAGATAGAAACTTCAAATTTGGCTCGATCGTGTACCTTGGTAGGTCAAACAAGTGTATAAAATTTCGTTACGATATCTTAAACAGATTCAAGGTGGCGGCCATTTAAAATATTTTATGTTAAATTTCACAAAAACCGTAATTTTTATTAATAAAATGTTACCAGTAATAAAAAATTGAGAATTTTAAGACGAATAAAATCATACTTTATTTGCTGCAATCGGATAATAAATAACTGAGTAATGAGACATTTACCTAATTATGTAACAACTATACACGGCAAATTGTTGTTTAGTGCAAATTTTGTATGATATTTATTTCAGTAAATGTCTCATTACTCAGTTATTTATTATCCGTTGCAGCAAATAAAGTATGATTTTGTTGTCTTAAAATTCTACTTTTTTTATTACTGGTAACATTTTTTTATAAAAATTACGGTTTTTGTGAAATTTAACATAAAATATTTTAAATGGCCGCCATATTGAAACTGTTTAAGATATCGTAACGAAATTTTATACACTTGTTTGACCTACCTAGGTACACGTTTGTGCCAAATTTGAAGTTTCTATCTAAATTAGTACTCAAGTTATAAAATAATTTGTAAAAAACACAAACAGACGGACAGACAGAAAACTAGGCATGTCAGACCCATATTTATATGACATTTTTTGATTGTCTTGACCTAAGAAAGAAATACACAACATTTTTCCAGGGAGTTTGTAAACACCCTGTATATAGATAATTACCTTATTTAGTAGTCGGAGAAATTTTTAATTATCGTGAAAAACACTACAGCTGTTTTGCCGATCAGTCGGCTTCAAATCCGAGATAATAGATAAACTAATATATAAACATGAAAAGAAATTTGGCAATCACAATACCAAATTCAAACTTACAAAAGAACAGCAAAACAGAAAATTTGTACCGATAAAATATAACCACATTCTGGACCGTCCTACTAGCAACATAGTCCGCGAACATGGTTTTAACTTGGCTTACCGCACCTCCAACAGCCTGGGTAACATCCTCAACACAAGGTCAAGGCTGAACAATACGAATAAATATGACAATGGTGGCATATACAAACTCAAGTGTGATGACTGCGATAAAATTTATATAGGTCAGACTGGCAGATCATTTGCCCAAAGGTTTAAAGAAAATTTATCTTCACATAAAAATACTCTCTTCTAACACACTTCCAATTTCGCTGAACACTTACTAAATACAAATCACAATTACACAGATATCAGTACCAATCTAACTATAATTCATGATGAGAGGAAGGGACACCGTCTCTACGTATTGGAGGAATATAACAAATACATTACACAAAAGAAATACCCCAGCATAATTCTTAACGAGAAATTGAATTTCACGGCGAACCCAATTTACGACATACTATCAAATCTTAAGTAAATATAGCAGACTTCTACAGCAGATAATTCTAGTCCTCAGTTCAGTATCTGTCCGGAAGCAAAAGAATTACGATGTGGCCACACCCGGGTACTTTTAGTGTAAAATTTAACGAAGAGCTAGCCTCTGATTATTTTATCATGTTTTTAGTGTCACATAAGTTCAGTGTTGTGTTAATGTGTTTTATTTAAGTATTCTGCACCTGACGAAGCCAACTGTGATCGGCGAAACAGCTGTAGTGTTTTTCACGATAATTAAGAATTGCTGCGATTACTAAATAAGGTAATTATCTATATATAATTGAGGTTTGTGGATATTCAATTATGGGTATTTTATGTAAAATTTACATTAGTTTTATTTACATATCCCAGTCAATAATCAAAAATTATAAAATCAAATTCTTTGTTAAAACAATTATTACAAAAACGTTTTTGCGAAGCTCCATACCCGGCAGACCTCGCCGAAGGCACTTTAATGAGAAAGCAGAATTTATTTTCGCCTAGGGCGTCAAAAACCCTACAGCCGGCCCTGGACAGAACATACTGAAATACATTCTGATTTTGTGTAATAAATATCAATAGCATTATACCAATCAATATGCTTTCTTGATTAATATAATTTAAATCCGATGTTTGCCAGATTTCAGTATCAGCAATGTTAGGTGTGGTAACTAAAGTTGTATTGTCAAGAATGGACAGTCCTTTAGGCTGGGCTGTGGGAAATGCTTTGGAAATAGAAGAAAGCATCGAATGTCTGCGTGGTAAAGGATGTGAAAATATGATGGCGTTGGTGTACACACTAGGTGAGTATAATGGACATAAAACTTATTTACACTTAAAGTACTGTATGTAGCTTCTGTTATGATACGTGCGCATCAATTAGTTTTAATCCGACACACTGCAGATGAGATTTGTGTAAATCGCCTCACATTGAAACAAATATGGCGGTAACTTTCTACCTGCTTCGAGTTAAATACTGGACCAAAATAAAAACTGAATTAAATTTGTCCTTGACCACTACTGGTGGGTGACAGAAAAGTGTAGCAATTGTTTCCATGATAAGGGGAGCATTATATAAGGTATCTAACCATGAAAGTAGTATATTATATCCTTAGTTAATAAGTCAGTGGCTTGTAGGGGCAATAGGCAATAGCCCCTAAATATAGGCTATATTTCTAGGAGCAATACCTCTTCGTAATGGCCTACCTTTGCGAGGTGGTCTTCCAGCGTTATTCATTACAGTAAAGAAGTACAGTTGAAATAATTTTATAATGTGTTTAATCATATAGCCTAAGCTTTGATTTTAATTCTCACTTTGAAACAAAAATACAGCTACAATAACAAAACACATCACAAAACTGCGCATTCAGGTGTTGTTACAATAGCTGAATTTTCCAATTTATATACAATCACCTATTTTTAACACTAAAATCACTCGATTTACACCTATATATTCCCATGCTATTTAAATGGGAATTATTATATACAGTCACCTGTTTTTAACACTAAAATCACCTGATTTACACCTACATATTCTCATGCTAAGTGGTAATTAGTTTATTCCGTAACAAATTTTCATGACACAATTAACAAAAAAGAATATTTTTCCCCAAAACTTCATGCCCAGACCTTTAAAATGAGACCTCTCCCAGCTTTCTACGACCTACCGTTCGCTCACAATTCCATTTGCAAATTTGGGCTTATGGAATTAGATATATAGATGCTTATGATGTAGGTACATTAGTCAAGTATGTAGGTTCAAATATTTTAACACTTTGCACTCAAAAGGCCACTACCAGTGGCCATACATATCCGACTCATAGGCAACTTGTATTACTTCCTGTGAGCTCAGTCCTCTCAGGTCACCAAGAATGGTCGGTAGGTAGCCTACTTGGCTGCCATTTTGATTGGACGGCATCACCAGCTCTGAATTGTTTTGTTGACATGTAGGTTAAAGAGCAAGCATGAATATTTTATAAATAAGCTCTGTTTAATGACAAATATAACTTATTTGAAATAGAAAACATGGTACAGTAGAACACCGCTAGTCCGACCTCGGGTAAACCGACTCCTCGCTTAGTCCGACCATATCGGCGATTGTTTATGTTTTCCATCAAGCAATTGGTTCAAGAATTACAAAAACAGATCGCTGTTCATCTGTTTGCAATATCAAGCAATTTAACAGAAATCTGGCAATACAGGGGGGGGGGGGGCACTGGTTGCCATGACAACTGCCTCTTCCTGATTGGAATAGTTCGTGGCGAGCCCACTCTCACCACTACGACCGCAATGTTCTCAATCTTAGGCCTTAACCCTTTCCACTCGAGTCTCGGGGTAGCCCCACACCCTACTAATCCGCACGAACCCTTATGTCGGGCGAGCCCCGAACTCGTTATGATAACCTTCTTTGATTGCATTTGAACAGACGTAATTACTTTGATGACCGCTATTGTTAAAGTTTGAGATGTGCTGCTATCTGTAGAATTTTTTTAGGACCATTTGAGTTCAGTTTCTGTGGTAAATAAATCTTAGAAAATGTAATGTTTGCCGTCTTTGGCCGGTCTGTAAACAGCTGTCTGCTCTCGCCGTTGTTTGGTTCCTACTTACTACGCAATGTTTTATTGAGCTTACGCGTTGTTTGGTTTTGTTGTATGTACTAGGTTATTGTGTGTAATTTCACAGTTTATTTTTGAATATTGTTTTTTTATAATAATAATGATTGTTGTGAAATAAAATGAACGAAGTCGACGGCAGTTTGTTACAAAATTATGTTAGTGGCGATGGAAATTTTGTTTCGAACCTGAGTGATTAAAATATTACCAATCAGTTTTGTAAAAAGCTTTTCTTACTAGTTTTGATCTACATAATACTGTTGTTAAGCAATAAAATAAATAGTTGAGGCAATTTTGTACAAGTTGGTGTCAAAACTAATTGTTTTCATAAAAACTAATTTTTTACAATAAACTTGTTTTTCAATTATAATTTATTGTTGTGTCTAAAACATGTGTAAACCACTTAATTTTGTTTATAATGACATAGACAACAAAAAACAAGCAACAAATATAGGTCTTCCCATTGAAAAGTTTTCCAAAATTCTTGTTTATTCCGGTTTTTTGTTAAAAATTAAAAATTTTTTCAATAAATAAAAATTTAAAAACATATACTTGAAAATAAAAATATATTTTTTTTTCATACCAATCAGAAGAAACTAAAAAAAAAATCAGCCTTTTAGAACTGACAGAAATACTTTTTTTTTTTTTTAAGTAAACATGTTAAAGTGCAATATTTGCTCAAAGTTAATCTGACCTGATAGCAACACTAGGTCCCCAGTAATTGGAGTGGACAGGGTTAAAGCAAACTATTTTTTCAATCGGTTGAGTAGTTACAGAGATTACCTCACACATACAAACAAACAAATTTTACATCTTTATAATCTATATATATAAAAGCGAAATACCACTCACTCACTGACTGACTCATCACGATTTCTCAAAAACTACCGAACGGATTGAAATGAAATTTGGTATGTAGCTTCCTCTAGCGCCATAAGTGTTCACTAAAAAAGGGTTTTAAAAAATTCGAAATTTTTGGGGGATCAAATTTATTAAATCACGATTTCTTCAAAACTACCAAACGGATTGGAATGAAATTTGGTATGTAGCTTCCTCTAGGGCCATAAGTGTTCACTAAAAAAGGGTTTTAAAAATTTGAAATTTTAGGGGGGTTTGGGGCGTAAAAATTACTAAATCACGATTTCTCCAAAATTACTGAACAGATTGGAATGAAATTTGGTATGTAGCTTCCTCTAGGGCCATAGGTGCTCACTAAGAATGGGTATGCAAAATTTCAAAATTTTAGGAGGGGTTTGGGAGGATCAAACTTACTAAAATCATAATCTCCGATCTTTTATTATTATGACAATAGTGCTTTTATTATTTAAGATCTATATATATAAAAGCCAAATACCACTCACTGACTGAACACTTAAAAATAATACAATTACATTAAAAAGACTGAAAATACCAACCACCACGGGCAACGCCGTACGGGTCAGCTAGTATAACATATGAAAACTAAAGTGACAAACAACCAATAGTCATGTTTTTAAATGACAAACTACAATATAGAAATTGTTTTAAAATTTTACAAACTTACATTAAAACTTAACTAATTTAAATTATCCATTTACGTACCTAATTTAATAATTATCAACCATTTATCACGATACTAACGACTAGTTCAGCACTGAGTGAAAATATAGAGGTTATATTATTGAGCTCAACACAACTGTTATAAAAGGAGGGAAAGAAATCTTGCGTTGTTCACATAGTTCAAGAGTTTCTTTACGTATTATTTACACAGAAAATATAGAGGTTATATTATTGAGCTCAACACAACTGTTATA
>JAGFPH010000930.1:197690-222830 GCA_018207615.1 Philaenus spumarius
ATAGATACGCCATGCTATGTCCATTCACGATGGCCATGCGAGTTTTCGCAGGATTTTGTAATGGCGTGGCCACTCCCAGTGGCCTTACGACTCCAGAGGAACTGTTCTAAAGACCCTATTCGAGTGCAAAGGGTTAAAATAATAATTCAAGTTTTGTTAAATTTGTATGTTCAAAATATTTTGGAGCTAATTATATGTTTGGCAGTATCACAGGTTATAGGCCTAGTTCTAACATGTACTGCGTTTGTAGTAGATATGTAAAAGAAAACATACATTTAATGTGTAAACATATCTAATTAGGAAGCAATCTACTGCTAATGGCAGACTCAGTGAGAGATTTAAGAGCGGGCGAGTTGAAGATGAAAGAAGCAATACACAATGGCTCAGCGTTGAAGTGTTTTAATGCCATGATAAGGGCACTAGGAGTGGATCATTCTGTTGCAGACAGGCTTTGCTACAAAGATCCCAAACTGGTGTTACCTCAAGCTGACCGTGTCACTTACTTCAAACTCAAGGAGTCAGGTAAGAATAGAGTCAAATTAATCTTAAAATATACCCAACTGATATATCTGAAAACATTCTGAAAGGAGCATTTAGTAAATACTTTCAAAAATATATAACAATAGTGGACTTGGCAATGCTTCACTATTGTTTGATGTAATTTTAAGGGTGGTTATGCCATGTCATCCCTTTGACTTAAGTAATCGAATTGCGAATGTTTTTTTTATATCAGTTAAGAATAATATTAAATAATTTTAGATTTATATAGTTTGTAGGAATTTAGTGCAATTTATTTTTATTGTATAGAGGTAGCTACCCCATTTAAATCTTTTTGTTTGTGGTGACCATATTCTCTAAAAGAATCCTGGTATTAATATGCATAAATTGTGAAATTTTAGTAAAATTAGTTGAGTAGTTTTTGAGAATATAGAAAAAGTAAGTGGACTATTATTTAATTTTAAGGGTAGTTATTCCATTTCATCGCTTTGACTAAGTAATCAAATTGCAAATACAGTAAGACGTCTATAATCCGGCTGACCCGATAGTTCGGCATCCATCATCTTGAAAATTTGCACTCATTAAAAATAGCAGTTTTTGTAATTATTGAGTGGTTTATGCCCGGTCTACACTGTCTGTTGGCTCCGCATCTGTTAAAAACAGTGTGTAAAAATCTACTGCTCAATAAACTTGTCCAAAACAAACATTTCAATCAACATTTCTCCTAAAAATCGAACCGATTCAAAACAATGTACTCTTGTCGTCCTTTAAAAACGTTAAAGGGACCGTTTAACACTTTCGTTGCTGACGGTATTTTGTTGAACGTATTCCACTTAATGAAGATTATTTGAACAAACTGAAGTCTTTGGAAAAAGATACATTGAATTTTTTGTGAATAGTTGTTCGATTTAAAACCGCTTTCAGCCATCTACTAGTTTCTAGAAATAAAAATCAGTGAAAATTAGGGTAAAAATTTAAAAAATCGAGTTTCTATATACAAAGTCTTTATTCTGTAAAACTTAAAATCACTTATGACTTTGTCTACTTCTCTTAGTAATACACCCAACTAGTGATACACGAATGCGTGATGTTTTAGTCGATTGTTCAACGTCTTGAGCATCAAATAATCACGCATCACTACGCCGCAACTTGTCTGCTCCGCTGTTATCTACTACGCCCATACTCCCCCTTATCGTATGCTATTCCTGTTTATATTCATGTTTCGGCAAAAAAGACATTGAAACACCATAAAATACATAATTACTCCGCTTCATATATGCTTAAAATTATTTTAAAGGCTAGATATGTCTTATAAAAAACTAATCAGGTTATTATAGGATAAATATTTCACCATCTTGAAGCCTGGGGCTAGTATTGCAATTATAACATCAGCGTGTCAATCGCACGATAGCACGGAACCTTTTTTTTTATTTGTTACAATCCAGCGCTCAGAGAGCTTATATTATAAATATTTTATGTACAAAATGATTTTGTTTTAATCTTTTAAAATTTATTAGTGAGTGGCAATCTCTCTATGCAGTTAATGTTACGTAGTTTCAACGTGTAATTTACGTGTTCATATACAGTACATGTGCGTTTATTTATAGTTTATTCCCTGTCTAAACCATTTTAAAGTAAGACCTCGATAATCTGGCATCACCGGATCCCCGAGCGTGCCGGATTAGTTTTGTATATATCTTAAAAATAATATAACGTATTACATAATTTTAGCTTTGTAGCTTGTAGGAAGTTAGTTTAATTTATATATATTGTATAGGGGTAGCAACCCCATTTCAACCCCTTCCAATTGTGAACCTAAACCATCCAGGGGCCCACTTAAACACACACACAATATTTCATCAAAATTGGTCCAGCCGTTTAGAAAGAGTTCACCAACATACACACGATATTTGGGAGTATTTAAAATTTTTGAGTTACAGCTATTTTGATTTTTTCAAAATTTATTTCGAGTGGTTCAACCAAATATCGTTGTGTGGCATATCGTTTGAAAGCTTATTTAATTCTGAAACCAAAAAGAATAATAATTAACATAAAAAAAAAAATAAAGCAAAATGAGGCAAAACACGATTTTGTTGTTTTTTGGCTGCCATTTTTAATCGGTTAAAGATATGGATTTGCAAATTTCACCGTTGGTTTTTTCTCAAAATGATGACCTTCCCATTTAAAAAAACAAAGTTACATTCAAAATGGTGGATCCAAGATAGCGGATACATTTTTTGAAATTTTAATAAAATAGTATTTTTACATAGACTGGGTTCCTCAATCACATCCACCTTCAAATTTTCCTTATATTCAAAATATTAAACCGTTTCCAGACTTTCCAAACACCCGGTATATAGATAACCCTTTTTATAATTTCATCTCCTAATATTTAATATGTTCAAAAAATTAAGAATACAATTCTATAAAAAAAAATAAAATTTTACTTAAGAACATCTTAAACAAATAAAAGAGCACTGTGGCGACAAAATCACACTGATTTAAATAAAAACCCCGAACCACAAAACAAGGAACAAAAACAATAACTAAACAACTAAATTGTATTTTATGTTTAATACGTTACTCTTATGTAAAGATAATGACAACAAATGTACATACAATATTGCTGTGTTTACTGTGTTGGTATAGGATGCTGGGTTGAACAAACCAATTAGTACACATAACTTAACTATTATTCTTCATCCGATTGTTTTGACAGTTACACCATCCAAAAGGGCTACAAAAAAGATATCTTGACATTTTTTGTTAAAATGTACGGTTTTTGAGTACCTAATTTAGGTTTGAAATTTTCAAACAGCCGCCATTTTGAAACTCATTATTGGATTTAATCGTTTATTTTTCTTGAGACGTATCATTGTTAGGTAAACTTCATGCCAACTTTGAACTCAATCAGTCAAACCGTTCTCTGGATAAGAATTGTTTTTTACAAAAAACAAAATGGCGGATATCTAGAAAACAAAGCCTTTTCGGGTCTTTGTATAATACAAACTTTTTTTTTATTTTGACCCATAGAACCTTTCCTCAAAGTTTGGCACTTTACTTATGGGACCCCCTGTATAGCCTATACATATAATTATGTTGTTTTAGGTAAAAATTTAGTTATATGTAATTTGAATTAAATACAACGGTTCGTATTGACTTCCTTTTAAATGTCTCCTCTGCTGCTTGGCTCAATTAAGAAATAAGAATAATGTTGTGTGTCTAAAAACATAGTTAATGCTTAAAAAATTGTGTTTTCAGAATTTAATTTTTGTAAATTTATTCCAGTCCACCTATACATTTCTGTATCTAAGAACTGGTTTTCATATATTTCTAGGTTACATAAAACACATAGATGGTTTGAAAATAGCGCAAGCATGTTGGGAGCTCGGTGCTGGAAGAAAGGTAGCTACTGACAGCATAGACTGTCGTGTTGGCACTAGACTGATGTGTAATTATGGTGAAAGGGTTGTCGAAGGTGACATATGGCTTCACCTGTATCACTCGGAACACTTGGCTGCATCGGTGAGTGATATGTTGAAAAGTGCTGTCACCATACAAGATGATTATAAACCACATGATAAACTTGTTATTGAAGTAATGAGTTAAATGTCTTGAAGGAAATAAATATATTTGGTTAGTAAATCAAGGCATTGTATTTTAGAAATAAGTTTGGTGCAATACGTTTGTACTAATATATATAATTTGATTACAATAGTAAATAACAAATATCATCGAAGAAAACTTACAAAAATATATTTGATAACCATAATAACAATATGAAAAACTTTCTAGAATTTGTGTGATTGCAATGCAATAAATAATATATGCTGATTGTAACAAAAAGGAAACTATTGCCCTGTTTTGGACTTTTTATCACCATCGAAGACATTGTTACTAGCCCTGGAAGTGACGATGACAGGTCCTGTACCAAGCTGGAAGGCTAAAGTAGTAAGTTGAGCCTGGTATTTCAAGAAGCAGCTCACAAATAGGGTTGGTACCATTGATTCAACTGGTTTTGATGTATTACTGTTTAAATTTTGTTACTTGTTAAAAGAAAATAACAATAAATTATATTTCAGATAAGTTTTCTATGTTTTTTTACATGTACATGTTGACTCATTCTTCTTTCTAAAGAAATGTTAAAACTGGATTAAACATTTCAAAATAAGTTTGGTTCAACTCAGAACTAAAGCAGCTGAATTAGAGTACAGTAGAGTTCCAAAAATCCGCTATTCCAGAGTTCAGAAATACATTTATTGTTATACAAATAATTTAAATAGAGGCTAAAACTTGATGAAAACGCCTGAAACCAAATTGTGGAATGAAAGCTGGTTTTGTTTCCTTCACGTTTTAAATCCATTTTGCTGGAAGGAAGTTACCGCAACAAGCATCTGGTGAGAAAGATACCGGGTCCGTCAGAAAGAAGGAAGGATTAGAAATAACAGCTAGTCACTAGTTGTTGAAACCTGCCAGTTGCGTTCATCCGTTTTTCTCCTCCGTTTACGTTATCTCGAACAAAATTATAATTAAACCATCAATCTGATTTGAATCAAAAGCTTAACACTTTGACACGATTGTTTGTGTTTTAATTTACTTTATACACTGGTTTAACCGTTTAATATTAGTAATGTGAAATGTACTCATAGATATTAAATTACACATCAAAACCTGATTTGTAATTTTTATGTTTGTTCGGGAGTTGAGTAACAGGATTTTTAGCGTTCATTGGTGCATAGCTAATAATTTACGTAGGCCTTAAAGAGGTACATAGATCGATTTGGGCGAAACTCGCTGTGTATTTTTGGCCATCGAACTCGGATTTAAAATATTTTTTTTTAAATTGTGTGTAATGGTAAGGCATAATATTTACCTGATAGCTGTGTTCTATTTATTTAATCACACCTGGGAGCAAAGCCACAGGTACCGTACCAGCTAGTTCTAAAATAAAATAGCAATATATATTTGTGAAGTTCTCACTGTTGTTATTATTGATTGTTTCAAATAAAGGTGTCCACTGTCTTAAAGTAATGTAACTGTGAACCAATCACACTTATTGTGGTATGAAAAAATGCATTGCCTTTTCAAAACTAATTTGGAACTATTATCTATCTGTACTAATATTTTATGAAGAAGTAGAGTTTGTTTTTTTGTTTGTTTGTATGTAGGGGGTAATCTCTGGCACTACTGAACCAATTGAAAAAAATAGTTTTACTAATAAGAAGCTACACTATCCCTGAGTAATATTGGCTAAAATTAATTTTGATAAAAACATTGTTATTTCAATATTTGTAAATTTAGTGGGGAAAATTCTTAGGTTATGCCTGGATTGATTACCATAGCAACCAATTGTATAAAATAACAGATAACAGCTGTTTGCTGTAATATTTCCATTAACAGCTAATTTCAAACTTCATGTTTCTTACTTTTAGGTTAGGGTTTTATTAAAGTGTATACTTGAACCTTGCTGGTTCTTTTAACCTTTATTATAACTGGATGTTATAAAATATAGGAAATAATTTGATTTGAAAATTTAACATTATTTACCATCTTAGCTTTGGGGGTTATTATTAATCCTACTCTTTTACTAGAAAGAAAACATAACTTGATTATGTGTATAGAAGGTTCCAACAGGGAAGGCATGCAAAGCACGCAGAGGTTTTCCCCTAGTAGTTTGGATGCAAAGTAGGGAAAAGGTGTTTCAAAATGAATATTGGGATTTTTAGATTTTGTAGAATTTACAAAATTTAACTTACAATAAAATTATAAAATAGGGGAGAGCGGGGCTGTGCCGTACACTTAAGCAATTATCGTTATTGCTCAGCTGATATTGGGTTTAAAACTATAACAAAATAAGCAACAGGTAATTTGGACCATTGGCTACCACTTGCACACCAAAAAAAATTAATTATTTCACTGTTTATAATTTTAAATTTAAATAGTAAAATAAGTGACACTGTACGGAATTGCCCCGGGGGTCGTGGCAATTCCATACAGTGAAAGGGGCTATACCATACAGTTAAACATTCACATGATTATGGAAACAAATAAAAGTAATGCAATGAATTATTGCACACAACACCTTTTATTACTTATTAAGAGTTCTATAGTATAACTTCAAGTATTTAGCTCAACTGAAGAAAGTATAAAAAGTGTAGATATTGTTATTAAGATATATAAAAACACAAATCTTCAGTTCAAATATTTTGGAAACCAAGTGTTGATACCTACTTTCGAAGCATCGTGCAAATGACCGAAAAAATACAATTATACAAATATAAAAAATCCACTATCAAAATCTAATAATAAAAATAAAATTTAGTTTAAACAAATTTAAAACAACAACAATGAAATAAAAAACAAATTAATATTTACAACTAAAGTGTAAAGTAAACATATATGAAAAGTTGAAAAAATGTTTAAAGTTTATAGACTATCCTATATTTACACTTAAACAAAAATCACATGTAAAATTGTCTGCAAATTCGGCAGCACTGCACGCAGAGTGGACCCATCCTGAACATGTGCAGCATCTAAACCAGAGTTCCTTGTCTTTGCCAAACTCCCCGCACATGAGGCATGTGTCTTTCGAGCCTGATGCGTCTCTTGGTAATCCTCCTGAAAGGAATGAGTTCTTTAGGTCTATATCATCTAAATCATCATCTTGAAAAATATTTTGTATGTCAGTACAGTCGTCTTCTGATGATGAATAAAACGTAATACTTCTTCGGCTTTTGGATTTCGAAGACATAGACTTATTTTTAACTTTTTTGGCCTTATGTCTAGGCTCTCTTATCTTAGAATCGGATTTTCTTAGTTCGGAGTTTCCTTTAATTTTACATTTGAGTAGGTCTATCTTGTTATCTTGGTTCGTTTTTTTGGCCTTCTTTTTTAATATTTATCTTTGCCTGCAGTTGTTGAATTTTTTGCTTTAATTCTTTCACAGTAGCCGACTCTTCCAATTTTGTTTTATTTGGTGACTGGGTAAAAATAATTGAATGCTGCTGTCTTGAAGTTACTTTCACTTTCTTTGACTGTGGAGTGGGACAGAGAGATTTACAAGATGCTCGCTTAGATCGAGGAGGAGTAGGTTTACCTTCATTCAAACAAGGCGTGGTTGGTGAATTCTGCGTAGATCCCAAGTTTATTTGATCTAGAGTTGGGTCTTCCCTCATGTCCAAATACATATTGGCAGTAGTTGGGCTGTTCATGTCTCCGAAGATCGAAGTATCCCTCGTTGTTAGTACACCATCAGCAATATCTTTGTCTTCTATTACAGGTAATATCTGTTCAACCTCTGATCACACTGCAAAATCCTCTTCTGTGAATTTTTCCGCGTCAAGAGGGAATATCCCAGCCGATGCGAAGCCACTCACTCCTTTTGCTATATTAGCAACCTTGCCATGGGCATTGTTAAAAATAGCAGCGATATCATAAGGTGTTATCTTCTCATGATGATGTGACCTAAGAAAATTGTCACATTCTTTGTTGAATACTGCTTTCAGACTGCTAAAGAAAGTGATATCTAATGGTTGAAGGCGATGTGACGAGTGTGGTGGTAGTTTCACCATAATTATGCCATTCTCCTTGCAAACATTGTACGCTGCTAAAGTAGTGTGAGTTTTGTGGTTATCCATAACTAAAAGCACAGGCTGTTCTTTACTTGGCTTAGCATGGGAAATAAAATGGTGCAACCAGGTGACACATAAATCTTCAGTGATCCACCCGTTGTGACTACAATGGTAAATTGCACTTGGTGGTCCACCTTTTACCAAATTAGGGCTCATTCTCTGCCGAGGAAATATAAACATTGGTGGGATGTATTCACCTGCAGCACTCATTTCACAGCCCACAGTAATATTTTTCCCTCGTTCCCAGCTTGTAGCAGCACCCACTTGCTTAATTCCCTCCGGTCCTAAAATTTTCCCTGGTTTTTGAACCTTGGAGATCCCTGCTTCATCAAAATTGTATATTTTTAAGGCACCAAACTTGTGTTTGTCCATTTCAGATGTAAGGTTAGAGAAAAAAAGATCCACTTCTTGTTTATTGAAAGCAGTAATTCTGTTCATACTTGTTGCTTCTGGTTTCCGAACGCTGATTCTTGGGTTCCGCTTCAAAAAGCCATGAAGCCAATCTTACCCTGCTAATTTAAGCTGTCTTGTTAAATTTGTTTGGAATTCCATTTTTCTCTGTATACGGTATTCAAAAACTAGACGGCGGAGCTCAACCGATGAAATGCCATAAAATACTTTAGCTAGAAGTAACACTTGTTCCGCAATTTCATTTTCCTGCACGTCTGTGAATACAGGCTTATGACCTAAAACTATCTTTTGTGATTTACCGCTCTTAATTATGTCACTCAACGTCATTACTGGTACGTTGTAAGCCCTGGCTGCTTCTCTTAATTTTTTAGTGTTATTTATGACATCATCAATAGCTGACTTCATTCCTTCTTCTGTCCATTGGGCTCTGTTGGTTTTTCTTTGGTATTTTCGGACCATCTGAGAAAAAAATATAAGTAATTAATTGCCTTATTCAGAAATTATGTTGGGTTTTCATCTATTAAACAGAACACTCAGGTTCATAGCATGTGTTAAAAACCAGAATTGTTTCATATTTTGCTTAGGTGCACACGTTAAATTAAGAAAAACAATTGGTACTTACACTATGCACTCGTAAGAAAAATAAGCTTCTGACACATGTTGTAAAACCAATCGTTCGTTTCCCACCACAAAAAATCAACAGGCGATAGTAAGTTATTTCAACTAATATGTGTATTTTGAAAAAAAGCTTGAATGAATGGCGAGAGTATAAAATTGTAATATTTGTGAGATTTCCTTCATAAATTATAGCCTATTAATGATGTCATAACAAACCATTAGGGGCTAAACCGTACATTGAAGGGGCTCTACCGTACACCTCTGTACGGTTTAGCCCCTTCCTGTACTTCGTGACAATTTTGTAACATAACCTTGAAACCCGTCACTTAATTAATCATCAATAGTGATCAAAAGATAGCTTAAGAACTGTACTTTCTTATGGCATGATAGTTACTAATTTATAAGTAAAGGTTTTCCACTTACCTCTTATTTAGCTTTGTCCCAAAATTATAAGAAAACACACAAAAACAAGTTTTTTCACAGTATAACTGACACACGTGCACTCAGCGAAACGAACTCAACCCTGCACGTTGTACAGTCTGCCGCTAGGTTGCACCACCGATCGGAATTAACTATCTTCAAATCGACATCTTAAAATAGGGTGTACGGTTTAGCCTCGCTGTACGGTTTAACCCCGCTCTCCCCTACATCAAATGAAGATCAACTCAAACAGTTTTGCTGGTACAACTGTGCATATGCACTGTTTCCTTGGTATTCTGTTAGAAGTAAAGATGGCAACTAGTGAGCAGAAAGCTTTTTGTGTTTACAGTTTGCAAGGTGCGTTCCGTATTAAGTTCAAATGTTCTCCTCCTAGTGATAATAACATCCGGTAGATGGTATCATAAGATTGAAGACAACGGCTGTCTTTGCAAAGGGAATAATACGAGATGACCAAGAGTGACTGAAGATCGTGCACGTTGAACTAATGATAGAGTTTTTCACGCATAGCTCCAAGAAATCAGTTCGGAAGGCTAGTCGTGAATTAGCAATTCCAGTGACGTACGTCTGTGTGGAGAGTTTTTAGGGGACGCTTACAACTAAGTCTTTTTGTAGTTGTTACCAGCTCTAAAGCTTACAGACTACAGTTTACATGCCAAATGATATGTTGCTGCATGAAGATTTAGATTTTTTTGGATAGTTTCGTCTTCATTGATGAATCAACATTTCACCTAAGTGGACATGCGGACACTCATAATGTGTGGATCTGGGGGTCAGCAAATCTCCATGAGATGATGGTACAGTTGAAACGAGACTTCCCTAAATTGAATGTTTTTTGTGACATATCCTGGTAGAAAGTTCATGTCTATAAACATCCAGTCCAAACACTCTTGGCACTAATAAGGTCAAACTTACATTTTCAGTGAAATGGATCGAGCTTATTGAGGACTCACGTACGAACATTGCCATTTATAAAATTTGAAAGATAATATTATTGGTGCAGAATAAAATACCTTTTTTAAAGTCTTGTCATGAAAAAAAAATGTATCTCACCAAACACAGTCACAGAGTAAACATACGTTTTTGGTAATTGTAGGCTATGTATTACATACATTTTATTATGTTATTAGCCTTGAATATCGGAAAAGTCGAAAATCACATCAAATTCAGTCCATCTATGAGTGAAATATTAACATTGTCAACAAAGTTCTGTTACTAAATGTTGTCATGGCCACATAACTTGATAATATCAGGTTAATAATTGATAAAAGTATAATATATACAGTATACCCTTTTGTAGTTCAAGCAACATTTTCTTTATTGTACAATACTGATAACAAGGAACGATCATTCCCACTAAATCTGCAGCAGTAACAGAAATATGCCTAAAAATAATTTTCCAGAAGACCTCAAACCTTTCCACTACAGAAATATAGAAATAGTGTAGCTTGTCCTCATTTTCAGCTGTATAGAATGAAGTATGGAAAGTACCTACAGTGACCTACAGGTGTAAAGAGAACCAATATTACCAATTTCTTATTAACGGGAATAGGCCCTATAGTCTGGGATATATTATCAGTGGCGGCTCGTGAGTAAAATGCTGGGGGGAGGGGGGCACACACCACCGGGGTGTTTGAACATTTTGTGTATGTTAGTGAGTTTTTAAGGCAATCTAGGTATTAAATTTGTGATGCCATATGTTTCTGAAATACTTATCATATGTAAATCTGAAATACTCTACTTACTTACCTTTAGTTATATTGCTTGTAGCAGAAGTCCATCCTTCTTTCCGACTCACTAGATAAGTCGCTCTACGCATGCTCGGACGCCGTCCCAAGCCTTCCATAAGGCACAAGCTTAGACGCGTCATAGCACAGCAGCCCCCCCCACTACCACTATTCATATAACTGCATGGTAATGGATTGGGACGTTCTGGCCAGCGCCCTACGGCTACAAATACAAACTTCTCGCGCTATTTTTGCATGTTTTTTTCCTACATTTTCGATGTATGTGATTGAAAAAAACACTTTGGTTAATTAGATGTATAATTGAATTGGTATTTAATTTTTTTTCTTTTTCAAATCTTTTGGAGGGGCGGCGTCCGAGAGCCCTTATGGGCAAGCCGCCACTGTATATTATGATATGTCAGTCAGTCAACACTTTGTTTTAGATAATATATAAGTTATTATAGATTATATTCCTCCAAAATTCATCAAAATAAATTAAGTGACTTTCAATACAATATTAATTTGATAAATACATGTTTAATTCAATGATTTGATAAATTTATTTTTGATTCGCTACACAGATAGGCGGTAGGCTACATCATAAGATCAATCATAATTCCTTTATATAATTTGAAAAGTAGCCTACAATAAGGACAATAATTACAGTAACATTCAAAATTGCCAAAGTAGGCTTACAAGTAGTCAGACAAAAAGGAGAACATATGTAAGTATTTCATTTACTTGGTAGCCAATAAACTTATCTTTAGTATTTAGTACCTGGAGACCGAGCTAAAGCTCGATTATAAGCAGGGCTATGATTTCAATAATAAATATTGGATTATTGAGTTTTGAGGTTAGGCCTATAACATTAAACAACTAAATAAAGGGTATATACAACATTAGGCTTACCTGTAATAAAAATACAGTTTAAAGGATTAACCACAATCTCAACGCTATGCCTCAGAAATAAGTCAGGCCTAAATTAAAGTATTATTTCAATATCGATTTATTCCTAGGGCCTAGTTCGCTCACGTCAATAACTACTATTATTGCAAATTTCCGTGAACATCGTTTAGGTTAGGCCTATAACATTAAACAACTAAATAAAGGGTATGTTTATTATGTATTCGTTGCCATTGGTAACTATAAATAGATACAACATTAGGCTTACCTCTAATAAAATATACAGTTTAAAAGAAAGCAGATGATTATTGTAATGGCATTGAAAACATTTGCATCAGCTGTGCTTTGTATTGTTTAAAATGGACAAATTTCACTTTTTAATTTAATAAAAAGACGTAGAAAACGAATTTTCCCAGACTGGTGACCATTTCCAATCAATTTCTCGTGGCCAAAAGCCTAATATAAAATCAAAAAAATCAAAAATCCTTAGACGGAGTTTCCAGATCCATTTAGCAGACAAACAATTATCTCTCGCTTTAGAAGATAAGATTTATGACTGAAACAATTTCATTAATTTAGTATGTTTGAATTGATTTAGAAATCATCAGCTTGAAATACACCTATATTTGATTACAGTTCAGTAAGCAATTACAATATTTCTGTAATTATTCACAATAGGGTTTAACTAAAAAAGTTTCCAGGTAGCAGCACATTACGGGACTGATTATTGAACATTGAGTTTAGATACATCAGCGCTTTCTAGTAGTCCAAGTAACAACAATTTGAAGCATATTTAATTTAAAAGCCACCAGGTAGCAGCACATTACGGCAACAACTATTGTAGGTAACAACTATTGGCAAAATGGTTGATTTAAAAGAAATCAGTCAACGGCCAACATGATCAGAACTTTCATTACAAAAACAATTATTGATATTTCCTCAGTGAGGCGGCAATCTTGAGAAAATTTGTCCCGTCTCACTTTAAAATTACATCAAAACATTACATCAAAACAGAACGTGTAAGGTGCTGCCATCAGTATGATAAATTTGAAATTATTTATAATAATGATCTAGTCCAATAAGTGCTGCTATCTACTTTTAAATTGAAAACTACTATTTATTTTAATCGTACTTCCGTAAGGTGCTACTCTCAAGTTCATTTAAAAGCCACCAGTCAACAGCCAACATGATCAAAACATTCATTATAAAAACAGTTATCGATATTTCCTCAGCGAGGCGGCACTCTTTTTAAGAAAGTTTGTCCCGTCTCCCTGTTAAGGGTCGGCTCTAGTAAAACAGAAAGCAACCTGCGACTCCAGCGTAGCGGAAGTAGGTTACGCGGACATTGCTCATCCTAAATCCATTTAAAACCCGAAATTGTTCAAATAGCGTTTTCAAAAAAATACCAATCTCTTGGGGATAAAATTCTTCATCCGAATGGCTTGATAATTTTTCGCTATAATTAATAGTTACATCGTAAAAAAATATTTAAAGTCACCCTATAGCGGCGGTATGTTACACGGACATTGCTCAGCCTAAATCCATTTAAAACCCGCAATTGTTCAAATAGCGTTTTCAAAAAAATACCAAACTCTTGGGGACGAAATTCTTCATGCAAATGGCTTGGTACTTTTTCGCTATAACTAATAGTGACAACATAAAAAATTATTAAAAATTAATTTTTTAAATTGTTAGTAAATATTAAACAAAACGTTTTTCTTAATTTTGGAAAAGCCATTTGCATGCGTATTGGCCATAGCTTTAAAATGACATATCGTTCATAATTATCCGATCAAAAATAAAGGAAAAATATGGATTTTAATTTAACATTGGTCTTATGGAGTGTCAACCAACATGGCCGACAGCTAGAGCCGACCCTTAAAAGTTACATTGAAACAGAACGTGTAAGGTGCTGCTATCAGTAGGATAAGTTGGAAACTATTTATAATACTTAATATGATCTAGTCCATTAAGTGCTGCTACCTATTTTTAAATTGTAAACTATTATTTATTTCAATCGTTGTCCCGTAAGGTGCTGCCCTCAAGTAGGATAAATTTGAAACTATAATAATTATGATCTAGTCCGGTAAGTGCTGCTAGCTACAGTATTTCCAAATAAATTGTAAGCTATTATTCATTTTAATGGTCCTCCCGTAAGGTGCTGTCCTCAAGTGTGATACATTTAAAACTATTTATAACAGTGTCTCCAGGTGTGGGGATTTTTCCCCACATTGGGGATTTTTAGAGCTGTAAAACTAAGGTGGGGAATTTTGTGGGGATTTCGGCTTATTGAGGAAAAAGTGGGGATTTCATCAAGATAGACAAAATGTATCTTGTTTTAGAGTGTCACTCTGACATCATACACAACCCAAAGACATGAATGCCATTTTCCAGATAAAAACTAAACAGTTTCAGGGTCTACTGTTTAAACTTTTACTTAGAGTGTTCGTAACAGATTTTTACCCAATACCGTAGTTCATAATAAATATGTGCAGTCTCCAAAACACCAATGGTTTTTGGACCCCAGAAAGAGGGAAGAAATAAGAAATCCGATCCATCTCACAAATTGTATCAGCTTTTGAAAGTAGGCAATCAGAGACATAAGTGTAGTGTAGGTGGATAGAAGAATGGAGTGTTTTAAGAAACACTGAAATTGTCTCTGTAGAAGATAAAAACACATTGAGTTATTGGAGAAAAATAAAGAATAGTAAAAATGGATCAAGAAGTAAAATTTAAGTTTAAACATTTTAGTTAATATAAATTATTTAATTATCATTTCAAGATATAAGATTTAAAAGTAACATATATGTAGTTCAGTGTTGCTGCTCTACCTAGATAACCAAAATTACCAGGTAATTTATTTATACATAATATTAGGTTAGTTAGTATTATGTTATTGAAAATAGCCTTAAAATTTGTTTATATTCCAGGTATTTGAAAGTTTAGACTGTTGCATGGTAATTTTGTGTTAGTATTGGTGGGGAAATGTGGAGAAATTTTGGATTAATTGGATGTGGGGAATTGTGGGGAATTTTCATGGCATCTGGTGGGGAAAAATTATTTTTTGACCTGGAGACACTGATTTATAACTAGCTGACCCGTGCGAATATTTCGCAAGTTCGGAGTAGGCCTACATTTACCTGATTTAACACGTTGATTTAATTCAGTTAATTAAGTTTATTTATTTACATTAGTTTATAAATAACAGTTTCCCTATACAATCTTACAGTGTAAACAGTGAGTTTCAGATTGATTTAGCAGTCATTAGGGAATAGCCCCTAGATGCTGCTGACGCTCCCTCCAGTGATGCATGCGGAGTGTCTCTGTCCGTTACACATGGTACATGAGTGTTGTATAGCTTCTGGCGGATACACTCTTGTGCCTGTGTTCGGAGCCAGAGTGACTTCCTTACTTGGGGGGAGGGCATTGTTTAGTGGGTATTGCCAGTACGCTCTGGATTGAGCCCCACAGTACCTCTAACTCGGATTGAGGTCTGCACGAAACGCATTTTTCCGCCTAAAAAAAAAAAAAAAAAATCTAACAGCTGTCATGCTAGTCAAACAGATAGTTAATAGATGGCGCCTTTCATTAGGAACATACAGAGTATAATATAAAAGTTTTTTAAATCAATTTTTGTTATTAAAACATGAATTTTAAGCTGTCTGTCTATTTTTCCGGTGTAGCTGTTAAGGAAAGCTTTAAAATGATGCCTCATTCATGTAATTTGATGATGTATTAAGGAAGTTATGGCGTACCGACAAAAAAATGGCCTTGAGAAATAATATATGCGATAATGATCTATCTGGTAAGTGCTGCTATCTAATTCCAAAATGTAAACTATTATTTTAATTGTTGGTTTTGCACAGTATTAAATTTGAATAATAAAATAATTCATGTATAATAATATCTGTAAATCGTTATCCTATAAGGTTCTGCTACGTTTTCAATAATGAAATTTCAAAACTATTACTTCGGCTCCTATTGAAATCATGCGATAGTTATTTTGTGTGTGTCGGTTTTCCTGTAAACACGATGTAAGCACTCATAGACATCGTAGAATACGAGGTATCAAAATCTTCATAATTTTATTGCGGAGAGTTCAAAATCTTTTCAGCTTTCTAGCGTGAGTCGTAGTGCGTTGGGATCACGTTTTTGAGTCCAAATTTTGAAAATATTGGTTCAAAATTATGAAAATATACTGTGGGGTATTTTTTATATGTTTTTGGGTCCGAAAAACAGATTTTGAAAGTTAAAAAGTCGTAGCGCATCGTGGTCACGTTTTTGGGTCAACATTTAAAAAATAGCCTATTGATCTAAATTTTCAAAATTCTATGTGGGGTAACGTTTTATAGGTTTTTGGGTACGGAAAACACGATTTTGACAGTTAAAAGAGCCGAAGTCTTGAAAAAGTGTTCCATCTTTTTACTATAGTTTACTAGTAAAATTTAAAAGTAAACGATTTTTAGATTGATTAAATCGCAATTCGCGGTATTTTGTATTAGCCTATAGGCCATACTTTTAAATATTTATGCCTTTAGCCTTTATGGATTGTTAATAATTATAAAAGTTATAATTAGAGAAGTGTGTCCAAATTTGGGCCCCCATTTTGTTTTCGAATTTTGTAAAATACCATTTTGAACAAAAAGACATTACAGTATGTGTAAATTATGCTTTATATAGTTTCTAAAGATATATAATATTTATGTGGAAATTAGGACTTATTGAAAAAAGTGTTTTATTCAAACATTGAATTTTCTTCATTTAAAAAAAAGTTCTTAATGCGAGACCCTTGCTTGCCCTAAATCGGGCCCTCTTAACATAAACAGAACATATGAGTTATAGTGATGAAAATAGGAATAAAATAAACAAACATAGTCTATTATAAATATAACCCAAGTATTTAATTAAAAAAAATATTTTTATTGTACAATGTAAACAGATTTAAAGACATCGGTGTAACAAGTTGTTGTTGTTTAGATTTTTCATTGTAAATTAGTCTACAAAATTAAAAATATAACTCTGTTACTTGAAAAAGTCACAAATATAGTCGACCTTGTCAGCGCCTGCACACTCAACATGAGCGCACAGCTAACACATGACCCAAAGTTCACCCCTAATTATCTTCAGAAAACACACTCAGCATCGTCATCTTTGGTTGGTGATATTCCTGGAGGAATTTCTATTTTGGATGAACCCTGAGGACACCTCATAGTTTGATTCTTCACTAATGGAGACTATTCTTGTTTTTTAATGAACTTGTTTTTTGGTTAACTGTCCCCTTCTTTGGTTTAGGACCACAATCATTTGCTTTAGGCTAATAGTTACTTTGCTAGCCCTAGCTTCGTCAGCCTGTTCCAAATTGGTTTTATATGGTGAAGACGCTTTGATCATAGAGCTGCATGTTTTTCGTCCCATTCTTTTCTTAACTCGTGGAATGGGGGTGATTTCAAATGGGCTTGTTTGAAAAGCCTTCCCATAACTGCCTGGTGATTGTTGTGGCGTTGAAGAGCCAGATTTTAAAGCCATTTTTCTGAGGGAGTCACATTGAGTGCAGCAACTGCATTATTGTTGTACATCAGAAGATGTTGATGGCACATCATGTTTGAGATGTTGAAGATTGATTAAGATCTATTTCTACGACTTGTTCACTAAGAACAGGCTTTTCATTGTATCCTTTGTATTTTTGATTTGTAAGTTTGCTTTTCTTTCCTTATCTATATAATAAAAATGAATTGCTGTTCCTTTGTAAGCGCATCACTTGAGAGAAAGGTTGGACCAATTTGGGTACTTTTTGTTTTAAAATGTTCGTAATAGTTCGAACTAAGTTTTTATATAAAGAAAAATTTGAAAAGATTCCCGAAAAAGTTTCAAATTTGGAAAAAACTAAGCAGCCTCTTTTGTATGGACTCAAGACCATAACGCACAAAAACAGCTGTTCATATAAAAAGCTTAGCAACACGTCATGTTTGTTTACATATTTATTAACATAGCAACTTTATTAGCAAATTCATAATAATTTTATTATTTTTTCAAGATCAACAGCTTTTTTAGGTTAGATTGATCAACATTGGTCAATGCGTTGTCAAGCAAACAAAAATCAACTAAAAATGCTTACGATATTTTAATTCAATTCAAAAATTATATGTAAAACAACTGATTTTTATCAAAAACTGAACATAATTTTAGGTTAGGCCTAACAATGAACCAAAAAACGTTTATTGGCAACCAATTGGGCTAATTTAGAATCAGGTTTTTTACAATTCTTCACAACTATCAGTTTCTTTAGATTAGGTAAAAGCAAACAAAAGGTTTACAAACTATAAATCTAAAATAGTGTAATATATTCTCAAGAAGTGGCATATAAACCATTTTGCAATTCGATCAATTAAGTCAATGTAATGAAATGGAATAACTGCCCTTTAAATTAAATCAAGCAATAGCGAAGCATTCGTGGGTAAAATAGTAACTCATAAAAAGAAGGTTGGTGCTCTCTAATGCTAATAGACTCTTCAGAATAGTGTGAATGATGTCTCTTTTTACCAGTTTGACATTTTAGTTTGACGTAGGTTATTTTGTCCAGTGCATCTAGTTAGGAGGTATCGGGCGAAACTCTGTAAGGGTTTCAGATCACATTACGAACCCCAGTTCTGAGGCCAGAGCACTCTTGGACAGACATCAGTCCGGAATCGAATACTACTATGAGGAAGAATATCATTTTCTTCAACACAGCAATCATTTCCTGACCAAGGACGTAAGTTGTGGGCCCCTGAACGGAAACCACGCACATGTCGCAACAGAACAAGCTCACACAAGCGAGATTGTCAAGCTCTGGTTGGTTCTGCACAGTCGAACTCCTAAAAGAAGGCGAAGAGTTGGATTGTAGGGATTGTTTAATGTATGCATGGATGTATTTTATTTGTTGATTGTATTAGGCATTGTACTGCGAGGGACGCAAAACCCCTCTTGGTAGGTGCAGCTAGTCTGCACATTAGTAAACCAAACCTCAGTAACTAGTCTTGAATCTATGCAACCGTGTTGTTGGTTCTGCAGCAGACTAAAAAGGACCCAATGAATATTGCAAAATTCCCATGAATATGTTCTGCACGATCTGGCAACACTGGCTGTACAATAAGCGCCAAGGAGCGAGCTCAGCTACTATTTGCAATGTTGGATTTTTCCCGTTATTAAACGTTTTGCGCTTCCTGCTAATAACTCCTAAAGTTTTACATCAAAAAATTTTTTAGGTGCATATTTAAATTGTTTGGGCTTTTTGCTATAAAAAATATACTGAACACTTAGGTTTGGGATATAATTACTATATTTGGCAAATTAAAAAAAAAAAAAGGTGAGCACGAAAAAAAAAAAACGCTATTATGATTACCAGTTACAGGGTTGAAAGGACTTTTTACCAATTAATTTTATAGCTTAAATGTACACACAAATTTCATTAGGCCAGTTTTTCCTATTTTAATCGATCTTAACTTAACATCCATCATGCAAGTTGTAGTGGGGGCTGCGAACTGATAAGTGCCTAGGGGCCGCTGAGCTCGTAATCCGCCACTGGAAAGAACTGGTCGTGGCCGTGGGTTGATAATGGGGTTAAATAGCAGTTGTTTTGCTCCTGTTTTGAAGCAATCTACTCACGATTGGTAACATTCTGGCATATAAAAATCTGCTTAGAAGCATTAAATTCCTGTTGTATGTCTACGCCAAACAAACATATTTGTTTAAGAACACCAGAAAATAATCGGTCTCAGCTGGAATCAAAAAAGTTCCCATCTATAAGCTGCATTTCAAGACCAAACAATGATGGAAATAATAGATTTTGACCTGAAAGCAAAAGAAGGAATTTCACAGTAACACCAACACTGCATCAACTAACAGTAAATCAGATTTATTTAATTAAAATAAGCGTGTATACAATATTTTAATGAGTATTGCTTATTCTACTTGCTTTAGAGAAGTATAATAATCTCACAAACTCTAAACTTAATGTATTGCAAAGCAAAACTGTTGCCTAAAGTTTGTTTTACCACAGATTCACAGTTAATGGCAATGTTTAGGTATACAGGAAGTCCCAAACTTGGGAACTGATTCTAGGATATAAAAATGCAGACAATTTTAGAGGATAAGTAAATGTCTCGTACTCATCTTCATTATCCACCTGTCCGTATTTTTTTTTTGTTATTCAAGTAAAAATGTTTTTTTTAAAGGCTGATTTCTAACTAAAAACACTTTTAAATATTAAAAATGGATTGATTTTATGTTCCCCAATTTCAAAATGACAATCATGACTTTTTCTGTTGAAGTGTGTTGTGAGTTTTTCTAATAAAAGTTCATATTTTAAAATTAATTTAAGTTTTATTGAATCTTAGAATGTGTTCACTACTTATTTAATTTTCAAAATAATTCGACCACGCAGCTGAACCGCTGACGTGAGTTGAGCAAATTTCCAAAATTAAGTTTATAGGCCTATGTTTTATGGTTTCAACCAACAATTTTCGAAATAGGTCTATTCATGACGGTGCTGAATAGTTGCAAAATGGTTCGCACGCCATTCCGCATATTGGGAGTATCTTCAATACACAAAGCATTGTGTGCTTCGTACACCATTCCGCATATTGAGAGTATCTTCAATATACAACGCATTGCGTGCTTTGCACGCCAACGCCATGGTAGAATCCACCACATGGCTTTCTATGGTATTTTACATTTTGATCGACTTTGGGAGAACCAAGCGAGCTATAAGGTCGCGTAAAAAAAAAAATGTGCAGAATAACATCCTACATTTATATTTGTAGAAAGAACTCAAAAACAAAGTCATTCTCATAGGAAAAATCTCAAAAAATAGTTACTTCTGGTCAAAAAACGTGCTTCCAATTGTTGGATTTTTTTGGCTAACGAACTCGTCCGAACGACGTAGACAACCAGCATATGTTCCAAATTTGAACCAAATCGGACTTAAAATGCGGCCGCTAGAGTGCGAACACATATATACATATATATATATATATATGATTTTTAATGAAACCCCAAAACGCGTTCTGGGGACAATGATTGGTGCTCGTTGCCTACTCCCGACCTTAGGTCTTAACATAAGGGCCACTGGAATAGCTCATTTTCCTATGGAAATTCGCTAATAAATAAATAAGGAAATTTCATGTTCTTTAATTACCTATGAAAGTTAATCTGCTGCTTTTTTGTATTTTTTTTTAAGGAACGTTTGTACTTAAAGAACGAATAGGTATAATTAAATTAAATTCACCTTCTAAATGAATAAATATGGGGATGTATTCAAATTTCAATATTTATAAAATGTATTCAATATAATACATTTAATTTGTTTAATACCGGATATTAATTACCTGTAGGAAGTCACTTTAAACCAAATGAATCTGTATTTCCTAAAATCAGTAGACAGACAACCTATAGATAATATGGTTGAAAATATTATGCTCATAAAAAAAAGCACTTTCTATATGTTTTTTCTTTCAATATTTTGTATGAATTTTGTATTAACGTTGTTAGTAAATAATTTTTAAAAATCGTTTCATTAACCCAAGTTGAATAAGAAGCAATTAATTTGTACCAGACAAAAACACGTTTCACTATTGTATAATAGTACTTTGAAATCGTACCAAATTTCTTGGGTTCCGTTAATTTTGTAAAGTAGGCAAGGCCTACACATTTCAACAAATTGTTTCTCTGTGCTTATATTAGTCTCACAAACTTACAGGCTGGACAGCTTAGGTTTTAGTTACTTATTATTAAACTTTATTATCTAATATTATTAGAATTTATTTATTTCATTTTATAAAATAAGTTATAAAAATAGGTACTTATTTAATGTAAAGCTATTTACCATGTATATTTTAAAGGTTATTGAAAAGTATAGGAACGACAAATGATTTAGTCTAATGAATATTGTTACATAATTTGGAAACCTTTAACTGATAACTATGTAAAATGAGAAAATATGAAATAAAATGCTATTGTTGAATTTTATATTTTAAAATTTTGCAAATTTTCTTGTAGGTAGAAACAGTAGTTTAAAATAGTTAAACCTTTAGTCCGGGTAATTATTGCTTCTAATGGTTTAGGTTTAAAACAACAGAACTCTAAAGTAAAGGTAAACAATTCATACACATTGGTTTAATATACCTATTGACACATTGGTTAATGGATAGGTTTGTCACTTGACATGGATCAAGAGTAAAAGGCATCTGATCAATAATTGATCAAGAATTGATTTAGGATAGCGTGCGTATCCTAGATGCTGATGCAAACTCAATTTTTTTATTCTAAATTAATTATGATTTAGAAAAAAATAACTCCTAAGAATTTTTGTCATATTTATGAAAATGGGGGCTACTCAATACCTAAATCCTAATTAATACTAACTATGATTTAAATCATAAAAAATAATAAAAATAAGTATAATACAGTAAATAATAAATAAATAATACTAAATATATTTATTAAAATAAAAATGTCAACAGCCTTGTACTTTTCCAACTCATTTGAAGTTCTTATACTTTTTAAACACCCAGTTTGTCATTAATGTTTATCTTTTATTATATCCAATGAAATATACTACACACTACATGTATACTACATCTTTAAATATATAACAAGTCAAATATCCAGCAAAATAAACTATTACAACTATAAGCCAGTATGAATCAAAGTTATAATCATCCTTCCTATTATAATCAAAAAACTTCTCTTTTTCTGTTCTGTTTTAAATTTCACAGCTTCTTCCTCCTTCACATCTTTGTACATTGAATCCAGATAGCCCAAACCACAAGAAACACAAGCGCTAAAAGAGAACTTTCTTTATTTTTTCATTTTTTTAAATTTTCTCAATTTTTAAATATTTAAGGCAAGTCAGTTTTTATAAAATGGTACAGTTTCTTAAAAGAGTTTTAAAAAGTTAGCACAATCAAATTATTTAATAGACCTACTTTTAGAAATAAAAATAAAATAGTTCTCTACTATATAATGGCAGATTTCACTCCTTCTGACATGATACCGACACAGATACAGCAACAGTACCGATATTAGCAGACTTCTTTCACATTTACCAACTAGAGCGATACCGACACTACCCAATATGACATGACTCCGATATGACGGTGAGTGTGAAAGTTTTCATAACCACTAACAAAATTTGTGGTTCATTATTAAATAATTATTTTAGCTGCAATAATTTTGGAAATGCAGTAGATAATTACTAGTTTAAAAAATAAAGCCCTTTTAAAAGACAGTATCATAAAATATTTATTATTTGGGGTACCAAAATTTAGAGAGACTGACAAACGAGTGTTCTATACCTCGCTATAGTTTTAATAACAATGGTATACTACATTAATATATAGAGTGTTCATAAATAACCCCCCTCATTATTTTTGTTAGGTACTGAAAATAAGTTAACAAAACGTTTTATATATCATGTGTTGCGTAACATTACAAATGTTTTGACATATCTGACCCTCTATGATTTTGGGGGCTTAGGGGGGCAAGGGGGGTTACAAATTTCAAGTGTAAAGGTAGGTCATGTAATATACCAAAGAAAAGCTTATTAAAAGGGAAAGACAATGGGGCAAACTAGAGCTTAATATCTTGCTTAGTTTCAAAGTAATGGGCAATCAAAGTTCTAGAAAATAACATACAATCTACTTATTCCTAACGCAGTATTAACAAACTAATTACCTGCTTAGATGCTATGATAACAATATCATTTTCCAGAACTTTGATTACCCAATACTTTGAAACGAAGCAAGATATTAACCCTTTAAGGCTAAACACCCCGGCAGTAGTTCCAAATACTGCCGCCACGTAGCGCTTCAAAATTATGAAAATTCATTTTACTGATTACTCGCTTACCGTTTGAGTAAAAATTGGTTTGAAAACTGATTTGTACTTCTAATATGTATCTTTAAGTCGCTATGCTAACAATTTTTTTTATTTTTTATTTAATAAAAAAAATTACTTTGTAACTGCTAAAAGGAATTTTTTTTAAAGAAAAACTGGTAGTCATTTTGAAGATTTGATGGAGAAATGAATTAATAATTTTTCAGACTGAAGATCGAACCAGTGTTTCCGTCGGAATCGATTTTGCAAGGTTTATCTCTAGTATTTTTTCGCGCGTATTCCCCCCCCCCCCAACCCGCTCGCCATCAAACAAATTCATCACGCCACGCGCTCGCTCAGTGACGACTCGCACCGGGAAATGCTTCTGTTTCCCATATATTGTTGAAGAGCATTACATGTATTGTTTTTCCTGCTCGTCCCACTTGGTTGTTATAAAATATTAATTCAGCATAAGTAACCACAATAATGGTATGTTTTGTATACTTTTACTAAAATATGTTTCTTGTATATACAGGATGTTTCGTAATGACTATGTAATATTTTAGGATATGATTCAGCACATAAGAATTAGAAAACACATCAATTGGACATGTGTCCGGAAACGCTTTGTTTTCTCCCAGGGCTCTATAACAAGGGCTATACCATTTTGATCATTTACCGTGACCCAGTATCGATCGCCTATGACGTCACCATGCTGATACACGCTAGCTGGTAATATTTGAGTAGTGCGTGCGCAGTCGTTAACTCGCTGTTTTAACTCGATGGAAAGGCTTCAGTAAAATAAAATTTTGATATTCTTAATCTACATAAAGTACGGATTCTAACAGTATAAAAAACTTTTATTTTAACAGGTATTTTGAATTTTAATAATTGAAAATATTTGAGAATTATCACAGACTGACATGAAAAAGTTACTAAGCGAGGAAATTTTTTATTTTTGGGTTGTAAACAAACTTCCAGCGGGAAAGTTATAGCCAATGAATTGATCTAAACTATATAAATATCAAAGTTTTACCTGCCTTAGCAATCTTTATTGGTTG
>JAGFPH010000930.1:227830-246777 GCA_018207615.1 Philaenus spumarius
TATATTTATATAATTAGCAATCGGATATGGCCACATATACATTAATGATCTAAACTATCCAATTCACCGATTTGTGATAAAATGATTACATCATTATGAAATCGTTTTTTAAATGAGCGCGAGGAGGTGCCGCGCCGCGACTCCCGAAGTACAGTTGTTTGATACGGGAATAACTTTTATACACATATTGTTATTTAAGGTAATATAGTAAATCACTTGTCCCCAGGTAATTATGCCACCTAGAAAAAAAGTAAGCATTTTATTTTAACATAAACTAATTATAATTTATAATTAAAATTTGATAGGCTATTATTGAAGTGGACACAAAAAGTTAAGTTGGAGGTTAACGTTTAAAAAATAATATCATTATTACGTACATTCAAAGAAATAAAATTAGAGATCAATGATGGAAAAAGAAAATCGTAATTACGTAAAAAAATTAGCTTCATATTTAATTAAAAGAATTACTTTATAACAAAGCAATATGCTGTCTTATAATTTGTTCATTGTTTTCTAATTTGCGGAGTACTTAAATGTTTCTTCAATAATATCAAATATTAATTATAAATCATAATTAGTTTATGTTAAAATAAAATGCTTACTTTTTTTCCTGGAGACAAGTGATTTACTTAAAATAACAATATGTACATAAACGTTATTCCCGTATCAAACAACTACTTCGGGAGTCGTGGCGCGGCTAATCCTCGCGCTCATTTAAAAAAACGATTTCATAATGATGTAATCATTTTATCACAAATCGGTGAATTGGATAGTTTAGATCAATTCAATGGCTACAACTTTCCCGCTGGAAGTTCGTAACCCAAAAATAAAAAATTTCCTCGCATAGTGACTTTTTCATGTCAGTCTGTGATAATTCTCAAATATTTTCAATTATTAAAATTCGAAATACCTGTTAAAATAAAAGTTTTTTATACTGTTAGAATCCGTACTTTATGTAGATTAAGAATATCAAAATTTTATTTTACTGAAGCCTTTCCATCGAGTTAAAACAGCGAGTTAACGACTGCGCACGCACTACTCAAATATTACCAGCTAGCGTGTATCAGCATGGTGACGTCAGAGTGAAACTGGCGGCACAGTGCCGAGATCAAAGAATCGGTTTAGCCCTTGTTATAGAGCCCTGGTTTTCTCCATAGCGGCCATTTTGTTTTTTCACTAAATAATTTGTATCTAGAGAACGGTTTGACCGATTGACTTAAAACTTGACATAAAGTTTACCTAACAATGATATGTTTTAAGTAAAATAAGCGATTATATCCATTAATGCGTTTTAAAATGGTGACTGTTAAAAAATTGCAAACCTGAATTACCCAAAAACCATACATTTTTATAAAAAGTTTCAAGTCATCTTTTTTGTAGTCCTTTTTATTCTGTATCGGCTCTTTAACATAACTATTATCCGTCATCCGATTGTTTTTACAGTAACACTATCCGATGATAAATCAAAAGGGCTATAAAAAAGATGTCTTGAGATTTTTTTGTTAAAATGTTCCGTTTTTGGGTAATTTGGGTTTGAAATTTTGAAACAGTCGCCGTTTTAAAACGCATTATTTATTTTAAATAGATCATTGCTAGGTCAACTTCATGTCAAGTTTGAACTCAATCGGTCAATCCGTTCAGTAGATATGAATTATTTTGTAAAAAACACATACAGACAGTCAGACGACAAAGTACAGTAGACCAAGTTTTGTATTGTGAAATTTATTTGTCTCGCTCCCAAGATTAATTCATTTTAATTAATTCATTTTAAACAGTTGTAGACACATTAAATTAAATACACAGATTAAAAACGTTTAACACACCTTATAATTAAATTAAACATAAGTTAGATGAAATTGGCTACATAAATATGTTTACATCAACAGAGGAGATACACTCTTTAACTATTGGTGAGCATTTGAATTACATTTCTTTATTTGTTCGTTTTCATCATTTCGCACAAAAACGTAAACGGATCATAAACGTCTTGGGCTGTGTGTTGTTTTTGAGCTGGGAGCTGCGAGCCGCGAGGATGGGTTGTATGTGCCTGTGAGGAGAGAGAGAGAGAGAGAGAGAGAAGGCGCTACGTCGCGTCGCGTCGGTGCGTGCGCGTGTCAGTTAGCTGTTCAACGAGTGACACAACGTTGGAACTAAAAACGCGTTTCTGACAAAACCGTTCAACCGATTTGTTTGAAATAAACTTTAAAATTATTCAAAAAAAATTGCCCTAAAAATGACTACCTGTTTTAGTCAAATTTTGACTTATTTTAAAAGTTATTAATTGTAAAAATTTATTAAGTAATGTTTTCGAAAATTAGAAAGCATAGCGCCTTTAACAACTTTATACTGATTACAAAACAGTTTTATTTTTTCAAATCGGATAAAAAATAAATGAGTAATCAGTAAAATTAATTTGGCCACGACAGTGCTGCTATCTATTGGGCTAAAATCACAACATTTTTTGTACTGTTTAGCCTTAAGGAGTATTGACGTCCTGGAATGTCATTTTCTCAGAGCTGTTAGGGATTAAGGATATAATAACAAAACAAGTCAGTAAAGAGTAAAAAAATTGTTTTTGCTTTTTTATATAGGCTAATTCATTTAAATTATGTCTTTTACATAATAAAAAATAAGTATTATACTGAAAATATCGTTAAAAACATTTTAAAATTTTGTTTGTGTATGAAAGTCTTTAAAACATGGAAATACACATAATGCCACACTGCATTCTTCGCACTGAAAGGTTGTGTCTTTCCTTTTCTTTTCATTGCATGAAGAATGCGTGCAACGTAGCATCGTTTTTGACTTTTACTTTTTTGACCTTCGGGTGTCAAAACCACAACAAACCAAAAACACCCATTCACATAATTACTCTACCTAAACTAAAAAGCATGTTGTCTTCGTAAATGACGTTCCAGAACGTCCGTCGTTACTCCTTTTCACGTAAACAGAAAAAGACGTTCCGGAACGTCAATACTATTTACGCGCAAAAACCTGTAGCCTACTGTACTCGTCAAAGGGTTAAGCTCTAGTTTGTGCTATTCTGTTTCTCTTTTAATAAGCTTTCCATGGTGTATTACATGACTTTCCTTTGTATTTGAAATTTTAAACCCCCCTACAACCCTCAAGCCCTCTAAAATCATAAAATTTCA
Organism: Philaenus spumarius; assembly: GCA_018207615.1. NCBI lineage: Eukaryota > Metazoa > Arthropoda > Insecta > Hemiptera > Aphrophoridae > Philaenus > Philaenus spumarius. Next base: position 230,983 of record JAGFPH010000930.1, read on the forward strand.
GATATTTCAAAAAATTTGACCTGTTATGCAACACAAGATATATACAAAGTTTTGTTAACTTATTTTCAATAACAAAAATAATAAAGGGGGTTAAAGGGACTTTAGGAACACTCTGTATAATAACCTTAACACAGTTCTATTTACAAGTCCATTATAGTCTTCTGTTTCTGGAAAAAAGGGTGTCCGGTACTTTCAGACCTAATTGTGTGACTTGAATTCCGTTCAAGCTAGTTTAACATTTATAACCTTCGTCTTTAAATATACCTGATTAAAATTGATTAGTACATTAAAAACTGACAAAATTGTAAGCAGAAAATGAACATGCTAAAATCTCAGAATCCTATATGAAAGGAGGAATTGTTCATCGAAAACCTCTCAAGGATATCAATGTCCTAAAATTACACAATACAAATAAATTTAGTATAAAAAGGTACCCAGAAAAAGTTTTTACCATTTAAAACAATTTATATGCTTCAGAAAAAGTTAAAATTGTTAGTATTATAATTAATTGACATATTATGAATGATAAAAACAATTAGAAAGTTCTCTGCTGTTGTCTACAAACCCTCTTGTAGTTTTAGGGGATGTGAATGGAGGCCACCTTGTATGGAAAACATTGTTATAAGCTCAAAAACCTCTTAATCAGAACAAATCACTTTGGTTTTTTTTAAATATTTGGTTTCAAGTAATTAATGGAAATTCGAGGTACGGCTAAAAAATAACAGGATTAGCGCTCAAAAATTCTTTATTTTTTAACATTATGCCCTTCAATATACTCCCTCCCCACAATCCCTACACCTCTCCATGTGAATTTTCTATTGGTCAAAACAGTGTTTGAAGTTGTTTTTAGAAAGCATGTTCATGGTCTCCATCACTTTTTCTTTCACAACTTCAGGTCTTGTTTTTTTTCAATACTGAATCCACCTTGGGGACAGATAATGGTTGAGTGTATAGGGTGTTCCAACACAGGGGGCCCATGCTTGGCCACTTGATGAAGAATTCATAACTGTGGTCACTTTCTTCTTATTTGTTCACAGGGAGTGCAGTTGGACCTCAAAGTAGTATTTCTGATTTGCAGTTTTATTTTCATATACACAATAAACTTATGCAGCCACAAGGATATAGAAAAATTTTATAATCATTGCATTGAATTCGGTCATTCAAGCTTTCGTCTGTCTCGGTGAACTGTGGCTCTTCTAACCCATTGATTAGAACTAAGTTTCCGGATCATAAGTAAAGATCTACAATTCATCACACATTATCATTTTTTCTAAGAGCCTGGGATCTTTTTTTAATAGTTTTCTACTTGCGTCCACTTAGGATTGTCGAATGGATACAGGAACAGACATATCCTAATACTTTCTGAAAGTCAAGCAGCACTTAAAGCGCTGGACTCAGTACAAGTCACATCCAGACTGGTGAAGGAGTGCCTCTCAACACTAGTCAGACTCTCCACATTAAATATGATGGAATTGAGATGGGTGCCAGGACACCGTGGCATTCCAGGAAATGAGATGGCAGATGTTCTTGCAAAGAAAGGAGTATCTACACCATTCACGGGACCAGAACCAATGTGCTGCATTAGCCGTAGCATGGCCAATAGCACAGTAAAAAACTGGGCCAGGGAAGAGCAACGCCAGAAATGGTGTAGATTACTTGGGCACATTCAGAGTAAACGACTGATCAAGGGACCAAACGCCAAGCTTACTAAATCTCTAATCAAGTTAAACCGACCACAACTCAAAAGAGCTGTAGAATTCATTACTGGACATTTCCAGTTCAGGAAACACCTAGCAACAGTGGAAATCCTTGAAGGCGACCAACACTGTCGGCTTTGTAATCAGGCAGAAGAGTCAGCAAGACACATCATATTTGAGTGCGGGATCCTAGAGCGTAAGAGGAGGAGGCTTTTTGGAATTCAGCAACCAGGAGACGAAGAAGACACATACTTGGTGGAGAAAATCCTGGACCTCACAAGGAATACAGGTTTCTAACTTGCTAGGCGCGGGACACAGGGGGCACAATAAACCAAAGGTTGACGTGTAAGGAGGCCTCCTCCAAGGAGGAATCCACCCCAAAATAATTTAATCTAATTTAATCTAAGTTTCCGGATCATAAGTAAAGAACTACAATTCATCACACGTTATCATTTTTTCTAAGAGCCTGGGATCCTTTTTAATGGTTTTCAAAATGTTCATTCCAGTACCTTTTTATTCAGGTATGAGATTCTTGATTGAAATTTTTGAAAACACTTTCTCAAGTTTAAAAATATTCATGAAAAACCTACTGAACAAAATCTTTGTCAATTCTTACGCTATCAGAAACTTTGCAAACACGCACCCGATGGTTTTTACAGATCAAATCACAGTTTTTTAAATGTTTTTGTCCATCGTTGACATGAAAGGTCGTCCTGGTCATGGGCCATTTTCAATCTCCCTCTTTGAACCACTCAAAAGGCAGAGTGTTGATAAACTTTCATCACCACATGCTTGTTTTAACATGTTGTTTTTTTAAAATGTGAAGCATTTTTCCGAAGAATGCATGATCCCATACAGGGTCGGCAATCGACTCAGAGGTAGGAATGGAGAGGGATGTCGTGTGTCGTGTAACTGGGCTGTTTAGTGTTTGACTTTAAGCACGCTCTGTTTGTATGTAGGAAAATCGGTCCGGATATTTTTTAGCCATACGTCGTATTTAATAATACGCTAATTCAAAGTAATGTACAATATTATCCACTATTAAGTACTAACAATATAAACTAATTTGAACGGTGAAAATTCTTAAAATTACTATTATACTAATTGGTCAATACTGATTTCTTTCAGATCTATAAATTTAAATATTAAAATTTATCATCTAATTACATTGGTAATAAAACGTATAGAAAATGTCATGAAAATTTAAAAAAATGTTATTAATATTGCTTACTCGGATATAAGATGAAAGAACAGTCAATGTTTAGTACTCCAAAACTAATTAAATTATAACATGAAAAGGGCTGGAGAGAATAACCGTGTGAAAAGGGTAGGATGGGCGAAGCAAGGGGTCTCATGAGCAGTTAATTTCATTACACATAAAGGTGTTGTTTTCACAAGTCCACTGTCTTGAAGTAATGTCATTGTGGAATAATCACACTAGACTTGTGTATGAAAAAATGCATAGCCTATTTAAAACAAACTCTGAACTGCTATAGTTTATCTGAAAAGTATATAAGCGGTGTTTCAAAATGAATTTAGGGGTTTTAAGGCTTTTTAGTATTTATTACATTTTAATTGCAACTATAAATAATACATAAAATGAAAGAGCAAAACAGTTTTGTTGGTACACCTGTGCGCATACACTGTTTCCTCTGTATTTTATTAGAAAGCAATGTTGGCGACTAGTGAACAGAAAGCTTTTTGAGTTTTACAGTTTGCAAGGACTGAATCTGTAGTTACTGTGCAATGTGCGTTCCGAATTAAGTTCAATGTAAAATACTTAAAGTGATAATAACAACTGAGGTTGGTGTCATCAGTTTGAAGACACCGGCTGTCTTTGCAAAGGGAAGAGTACAGGACGACCAAGAGTGACTGAAGAACGAGTGAGAGAGTCTTACACGCTTAGCCCGAAGAAATCAGTTCGGAAGGCTGGTCGTGAATTAGCAATTGCAGTGACGTCTGTGTGGATAGTTTTAAGGAGATTCTTACATCTACGCCCTTATCATTTGCAGTTGTTACAAGCTCTAAAGCCCACATACTACGGTTTACATGCTAACTTTGCAAACGATATGTTGCTGCATGAGAGTTAAGATTTTGCGGATTGTGTCGTCTTCAGTGATTAATCAACATTTTACCTAATCATAATGTGCACATCGGAGGGTCAGCAAATCTTATAGTTGCAATGAGAATCCCCTAAATTAAATGTTTTTTTTTTAGCAATATCCTGAAGGAAAGTTTATGGGCCTTTCTTCTTTGCTGAAGCAAATGTAACTAGTGTTTCTTATCTTGATGCGCTACAACTGTGGCTCTTTCTTCAATTGGAAAAAGTTGAACCACAGAACTTTATTTGGCAGCAACATGGTGCACCACCTCACTGGTATAACTAAGTACATGATTGGTTAAACGATGTTGTAACGGATGACAGAGCTTGTTTTGCATGGACTCAACGTTCACCCACCCTGAAGGCCATTCGATTTTTACCTTTGTGAGTTCATAAAGGATCATATGTATGTGCCTCGGCTACCAGCTGACCTACCCGACTTAAGAAACAGGATTGAAGCAGTTGTTGCAACAGTTACTCCAGACACACAAGGTTTGGGACGAACTCTTCTATCGACTCGATGTGTGACGGGTGGCGAATGGTGCTCACACTGAACACTTGTGAAAACTGTTTAAGTTGCTCTTTCTTTTAATTTTATTGTAAATTAAATGTAATATACAGTAATCCCTCGACATTTGCGGACTTGGTATAAAGCAATAAAGTACATGCAAAATTCGTAAATTATTATAGCGTAGCACTGTAATTATTATTGTACGAATTTAATAACATTGTATACACTACAAATACCACATCGGCGAAACACTCGCAAATACAACAAAACATACAAGATGAGAATCCCCTACAACACACCTCTGCGTGAATACAAGTGGACTTGTGCAAATGAAGGTCAATGGCATACTGTGATTTAGTTGGAAACATCAATTTAGTGTACAGCGAGTCAAATTAATTTTAAAGAATTTATTAAGATTACAGTAAAATATTTTGAAATTAAGTTTTTACTACGTTTTATCACTCGTAACAGTCATAACCAATATTTTCGCTACTGACAGCGAACGATAGTTTGATGCCTTGACACGACTAAGTTCTAAAAATAGACAAACCCAGACAGAGCAAGTGGGGATGGGTAGAGGTACCGTTATGAGAGCACTGACCTTGAGGGGAGAGTGAGACGACAAACAACGCTCCAATAACTTATAAAATTATCAACTGTAGTCTACACTCCAAACAACTCGGCTCAAATACTAAACCTTTCAAGGACTTTTTTTACCGCGTAAAAGCGAAATCGCATAAAGCCGGACAGCATATAACAAGGACTGCCTGTATCTCAAGTAAATAAATAAATTGATTGCTGTTTACTATAAAGTCTTACAACCGTAATATTAAAATTCTTAAACAACCGGTACATTGGACTAAAAGCACTACTTTAAAACAAAATTTAGCTCCAATACGTTTGAAAATAGAAGGTAGAGAATTAGATTTTTAACAATATTTTCAGGGATATCTTGAGGATTAAATACCATAATATTCTGAACAATGGAAAAAAATATTTTTGATATCCCTTTTGAACTATTCAACTCATGACAGTATCATACAATATTATTTAAAATGTTTGCATTTTCTAAAATTTAAACTAAACTACTTAATAGCTGAGCGATGACTGATATTCTCCAACCTCAAAATAAAAATGCAGAAATATTAATTCATATTTAAATATATTTATTCGTGTTGGATCACCTGTTTACGGCTAAAGGCAGTATGTTGTACAAAGATTGTAAACAATACAATGTTTATGAAAGTTTTAAGAAGCAATATTAATAACAAGAATGATTTATTATTATAAGTAATAACTTTAAAAATAGAATAATTGGTACCTTATAATACAATTCACTAGATTTTATTGCTTACACTATATAATATATTAAAATAGTTAGTTAAATACGGTATGTTGGAACAGAATTCCTTCAAGATAAGTGAAAAGTTTTCTATGGAGAGCATTGGATTTGTTTCCAATGAAAGGCCCTACACATAACTAAAAGACATATACTTACAGTAGGCTATTCATCTAGAAAATTTTAAATTGAAAGACATGTTGTCGTAATCCAAAATGGTTTAAGTTTTAAACATTTTTCTTAAAATACAGAGACTTAAATTGTTTACTTTCCTTAACATCACACAGATTTTCTATGATTTCTAATAACACTGTACACTATTAATAATAATAAGATTACCTTGTTAGGTCCATCACATGACTTCTAGTCGTTGTATTCTTCACGACATGTTTCGGAGCCGAAACTCCATTATCAAGTTAAAATCACTCCGAAGAGATCGTCGCACATTAAAATAAATAAAACATATACAAACATACACACTTACATACCACAACAACACATAGATACAATATCGCGCTTGATACAAACTTAGGTGCGCTACCTATCATTGTCGGTTGAATACATCGACTAGAAGTCACGTGACGGACCTAACAAGGTAATCTTATTATTATTAATTATAATAGTGACTTGGTACCACAAACATGCTAACTGTACAATATGTTTGTCAAAGGTCTTTTATAATATTTTCTTTGTAAAATGTGATAGGTTGGCATTACATTTCACCAAAGACCGAAACGTAATAAAAGAAAATGTAGGGTATTATATTGTATACTTGTGTAGCTTTCTCACAAAGCAGGGGCGTAGCCTAGGGAGAGGGATATCGGGATGTATCCCCCACCTAAAGTTCCAGAAAATATCAACAAACCCTAGATCAGTCAGTTAAAGAAATTGAAACAATAACCCTTAACTGGCTAGCAACTTAATTCAGTTGCGGGAACACACGCTTCGTTAAAGTAGGCCTTTATTTGTTGTTAAAACTTGTTACACTGGCTAGTTTCTTCCAAGAAATTAATTGAAGTTTCCTGACTGACAAAGACGCATTGGAAAGCATACACTATTTAATTCCAAAAAAATGCTTAAATCTACAAGATGAAAAGTATGAAGTTGTGTTGCACAGTTCTTTCAAAACAATGGGCCTAAGAGATCCTTTCCAGCTTGAAGGTGAGATGAAAATGTGGAGAACTTGGATGAATAATAAGAAGTCCGATTTACCAAAAGACTTTGTATTTTTATGGGTAATTGTGATTGGCAGATGTTCCATACAGTTTTTAAGGCTCTGTGAATAGCGCCGTTATCGATAGCTACAGCTACAACAGAGAGGTCATTTTCAACCCTTCGGCGCTTAAAAACATATTTACGCAGCACAACATCAAAAAGTAGACTTAATGGACTTAATTGTCCATACACAGAGAAACAGAAGTCATCCCTGATAGTGTCTTGGATATCATGGCAAAGAAGCCTAGAAAACTTAAAATCAGCGTTCAGTGCTAGATTGTAAGCACATGATTATTTTTGGTTCTTGCCACTAAAATATGTATTGTAATTTCAAAAGAGCCTCTTTTTATTTTTATTTTTTAACAATATGATACATTTTCTGTAGTTCTGAACAAATAAATAAGGTTTGCATCTTTACAGGAAAATGTAAAGATTTGATAAAAGTTTAAGTGTTTTTTTTAGAATATTACTGGAAAAAGCAAGATTAAAAAGAATATCTTCTTTATTCTTAGGTCTTACTATTATTGTATTTTGTAATTCTGTACGATTTATTATTCAGTTTAGTTCTGTAAGAATTTAAAACAGACAGGGCACAGACCTAGTTTTTGTATTACTATATAATTTTGTTTCATTGTTTGAATAGATTAAACAAAATTTTGAAAATAAATTGTTATAACTTTTGGTGGCCCTGCATCCAATGGCACATGCAGTGTTAAAATGATCACATAAGCCCAACATTTTTTAGTTATACAATTACACAAAAAAACTGATGTTTTAAACGTAAAAAATCTAAACCCGGACCTCTAGGTAGTCAGCTTACGAAATTAACCTATATCTCTCCAAATTTTTTTATGGTTACGCCACTGTCCTAAAGCCACTGTTTATCATTATTGTTGCACAATATTTAACAATGTTTAGTAATAATGAACGAGTTTAGCTTATGAATTGTGAAATATTAATGAAGGAATTAAAAATGTTTGAAATATATTGTGCAGTTAAAAACATTTTGTGTTGTTTGTAGGTACGCAGTTTACTACAGGTTTTATATGAGATTAAAAAGCGAAAAAAACAGCATTTCTTAAGGCTAATATAACATCTATACTAGCATAGAAATGCTCATCCGTTCATTTATACATAAATATAATAAAACCAAGTCATGCAGTGGAATAAAAGTCATGCTCACTGTACAATATTTTATTTAGTACAAATGGTTTATATAAAAGATCTTTGACAAACATTTTTTACATTGTAATAGAAACATAACAGACTGGTCCTTTTAATGGAATATATTTTTTGAGACCATCTCTATTAAAAATATGAGCCACAACTGTACTGCCCAAATATGTTCACTTTTCATGCAGAAAATGTAAGCTGTCATTGGTCACTGGTACAATTAATTGGAAAATAAGCTCAAGTATTAACGTAGGTACAGTACTAGAAAATATGCAAACACTAAAGCTGTGTTTACATTACGTTGGAAAGTCTAATTGTTAATAGCAAACGTTAGCAACAATTTTCAAGGGACCAACAAAGTGTTGACAATATTGTCAGCAACATTTTTTTTAGAACCACTTGTTTTTCTGTTGTGAAGAAAATGTCAACAGAAGAGGAAGTTATACTAGTTCAATTCTTGCTACAAAATAAAATACACTTCATGTTCGTGGTAGTGTTGTTTCTTTCTATATTTATATTGGGTCCCAAAGGGTTGGGTTTTCTCTATTAAATTAATTACTTGCCTCGTGTTTCAATACATTTCCTACCAACACAGCTCGACCAACGTCGTTACAAACATTAATAGAAGTGAGCTTAAAGTCCTCTAACATTGACTAGTTGAATTGCTATTTGTATTAGTAAAATGTTTTGTTACTTAATGTAAACTCGGCTTAAGATCTGAACAAACTTAACCTCTAATTTAAAACCAAAAGGATGTTTATAAAAAATTTTTCTCAACTCATTTGTTTCATAATTAAACTTGTTCTCGCTACAAACATATTTTTCATTGTATAATTAAAATTAGCTTAATAAAAACACAATTTCACCTTAAAATGGAAACTAATACTTTATTATTAGGTAGCATTAAAAGAACAGTAGGCATTGCAACGCCTAACAATTCAACAAGTGTTAAACTAAAGTTAGAGCAAATATCGATAAAACTGATTGTCAATCTAACCTGTATCTTACTTTATAAATTGTAACTTACAAACATTCGGAAACGCTAGTATGTAAATACGGACTGCTTACAGGTAGTTGCGATTGTATATTTAATACTGTTTGAGAAGCAGAAGTAATATCTTGGAACTCGGGTATAGTGGAATGCCTTCTGGAATGGCGAGGCGAAGTTGTTCCTTGGCTAGGTGAGATTATTAAAAAATTTTCTAAACTTAACCGACGTATTTTAGTAGCAAAGTTTGATAGCGACTCAATAGCCACTTCGTATTCTGTTTTTATCCTATCGTTATTGTTTTCTAGTAGATTACCGCGCGATAATTCTAGGCCATCAGTGTGATTGTGATCGGATAACTGAGGACATCTTTTTAAATTCCTACAATTCGACTTATGACAACTATCACACAATCGTACGTTCATAACGATCGGCTGTATTCGTATCTCAGTTTGCTTTTCTTGACTTTTACTTTCAAAATTAGAATCTTTTTTATTTTGATAAACAGAATACAATGTTTTATTGTCTTTAATCGCGAATAAAATTTCATCGTAAAGGCCTAAATTGGACATCTCGTAACGGTTTGACTCGTTCACTTCCCGGTTTTTATTTTTTACTCCGTTTTGAATTTTCTTTTCCGATACGGTGCAGACAATATCGTTAGGCGAAAGCGAAGGAACGTTCAGCACATGATTCGATCGAATGTTGACGTTTTCGTCCGTGTTATTAAACTCGCAGTTCTTAAAACTATTTTGAGCAGGATTTATTGGCTGAGACATTGTCTGTTTCAGTATGAGTTTCTTAGCTAGTTCTATATCTAATTTTATACAGTTACTGGTCGACGGGTTCGAAGTATCGATACAGCTATAAGGTCGTAGCGTGTGAGATTTCTTTAAACTTTGCTGAGAGGAGTTTGATGTTTCGATTACGCTCACAGGACGACTGGTGACAGTGAGGCTAGGTCTACGTGTTATCGAGCACGACATAGCCCGTCGACGTGAGCGGAATTGGTGCTCCCATGGTTCTAACTCCTAAACAAAAAATTGGAAGTATATATTCCCATGTATGAATGTGGATGCTATTTCAGTATAGGAAACAGTTTAAATTTCTACAAATACTTGGTTTCGTTGATGTTAGTAGATTAATAAAAATAATAATTTGTCTGAATAGTTTATTTAACATTTAAATTCCAGCAATGTAACAACTATCCAAGGATGATGGCTTTATACATAAAGTTACTTAAATAAAGATAGTGTTTTCAGTAAATTGTCTCCATTATTGTTCTTGTTTGTGTAATTCGGGGCATTTCTTTTATTCATTGTGAATTTTGAAGTCTCAATGATCTTTGAAACTTTTGTACTTGCATGTCTCTTTAAAGAATCAACCTTGGTGTGTAAAACTAATACGCATGTTATACAAATGTATAAGTTATGATCGGTTTATCAAATACATTTTTAGTTACCGTACTTATTAATTATTGATGAATTCAGAATGAGGTAATTTTACTGATTAGTGATGAAGAAAGTTTCTGGAAAGGGATTTAAAATCAAACAACTAGCACAGCTAGTAGTAACCATAGGAGTGTTCTGTGCAATTCTAATCTATGTGCAGTAGAACCCCTCTAATCCATCACCTTTGGGACTGGGGGTATGGTTGGAACGCAAAAAAGGTCGGATTATCAGAAAATACAGAAAATTATCCACTGAAAAAACCGAACGCCATGATGGGGTTTCCTACAATCAACGGTTCACTCCTGACATGATAAAAAAAACACAACTGTACACACAATGTAAAACAAATACACTGTAACAAACACAGAAGAACACTGTCATAAAACCAACAAACAAACAGTACGTTGTACGCGGTAGATGCGTTCCGGCAAAGTGCCGTGTAAAACGAAACCGCGTATAACGGGGACTATTTATAGACTGACGCCACAGCCAAAAATAGAATGTCATACAGCTAAGTGTTGATATTGATCAAGTAAGCTTACATTAAAATGGATATTTTAGTAATTAAAACAAACGGTTTTGTTTTTCAAATTAATTTATAACTTTTTTTACCACGTAAAAGCGAGATAGCGTAAAGCGGGACCGCGTATAACGAGGACTGTCTGTAAACACTAAAAACCGCACAGTACAGTACAAAAAACACGCACAACAACAGAAACGATGCCAGAGATGACGAAGCTCTAAAGCGGAAAAGTAACAGCAAGTAAACAACAATGGACCGACGGGATGTAAGTCACTAATTTCGGCTCAACCGGATAGTCGGTAGTGTAGTCGGTTGGATTAACCGAAGCGGCGGACCACTGGTTTGGGGAAGTTCCCATGAAGCCCTCCACCACCCCTGATGATCAAGTCCTTCGTCTTATACTTTACTCTCTTAAACTTCTTATTCCCCTTTATTTTCCTGTTGCCTTATTCTTACAAACAAGTGTCCCTCATCCCATTACAGGAATCATCGGGGTTCCACCTCATCCGTCTCGTCCGTTTCCTCTTTTCAATTCCTGCTTTCTCTTCCCTTTCCCACTGTCTTGCATACTTCTTTGAAAATTATAAAACTCTCTTTATTCTCCACCATTGCCCTTCTCCCATATTCCACTCCAATCTCCTCACATTTCACCTCCAAATTCCTCCTCGCTTCCTTATACTTACTGTATTATATGCAGTGTCCACTTCCCTGCAGTCCTCACAATTTTCCGACTCTACTAATCTGAACTTATTTAGTTTAAATCTAAAGTTTCCATGGCCTGAGACTACTTGCGTAGTATAATGGTCCAATTGGATCAGCGGACCAGCCGAGGGCGGACGAGAGGGGTTCTACTATATATAAAATCCAAATACCACTCACTGACTCACTCCACACGAAATCTCAAAAACCACCAAACGGATTGGAATGAAATCTGGTATGTAGCTTCCTCTAGGGTCGTAAGTGCTCGCTAATAAAGGTTTTAAAAAAATTTGAAATTTTAGGGGGCTTTAGGGAGGTCAAGTTACTAAAAATCCCCATAAGAAATACATAGTATGATATATTTATTGATATATATTGTAAGATTGTTAAATTAAGGTTAAATAAAGAAATAAAAAAGAGTTAAACTAAAGCTTCACGATTAAAAGTAAAGGGTAGGGAAAATGCATAGGACATGAGTCGGTTCAATATTTCATAAAGGCAGACAAAATTTTAAAAGTAAATTTAATTATTAATTTGAATAAATGTAAAGGGCAGACAAGTATTAAAAGTAATTATTATATTCAATCTATATGTGAGTTTAAAGAATAAACAGTTTATAATGCAATGACTTTAAGACGCGGAAAGTATAGGCTACGAGTTTCGAGACGCATTTAGAAAAGCAACGTCTACACCAGTCTAGACGAGATAAGAAGCGAACACCTGCAAGCTATTTCCTAGAAGAAAGGTCTACATTCATTTCAAACTGCAAGATCGAGAAAGAAAGCACAGCTAGCAACCAAAAGATATGACGCAACTTTGAACATCTATGTCGTCAGACGTTTCTGAGCGGTAGAGAAAGACGCTAACGTCACTTGTCAACTCGAGTCCAAGCTGTAAGGATGCTTGAAGTGTTGCGCACTGCGCATTGTTAAAAAGTTTAAATATGTAACATTTATTTAATCAACATTGATTTATTGTTAATCAAGTCGTAAAGAGTGTGTTTTTTGTGAGTTATTGAAAAACTGATTTGAATTTTTTACGAGAACTATCATCGACAATGGTGTAAACTACGATCGGCGAACTTTTCTAAATAAATAATGTGAAAGTAATTCGAACATGAACTAGCGACGAAAGTGTTGTTGCGCGTGCGAGTAGGGTTTTTCTTTTTCTTTTTTAAATTAATTAGTTTATGTGTCTGCCTTTTACGTAAGTATTAAATATCTATATGTACCATATATATTTTTTTAATTTTAAATTGATTTATGATATTTGTTTGGCTACATTTTTAATCAAAGTGATTTATAAGATTGTACAAAATTCTTTTTGTAACTTTATATAAAAAAGAAAACAACATGCAGGGCTAAAGCGGCCAATAAAAAATCAGTTGTTATGTGAACCATTATAGTTTAATTTCACTATCCTATATTCCAGCGAGTACTTGTTCAGGAACTCCACGATCCTGAGAGTTGTAAGTTGTAAGAAGACAAGAGGTAAAGAAAACTAGTATAGGCTTAACCTAAAAACAATATTTTATTAATTATTTTTAACAAGTTATATTAAATTCACTTTTCATTTTTCATTTTTATATTTTTATAACGCCTAACGTTATAATATTTTTTGGTTAATATACATTTAACTTTGATTTGTCTATCTGTGCAAAGCCGGATCGGGGCCAGCTAGTAAGTTATAAAATTGTTTCAATAGAACTGAAAGAACTAAGCAAAAAAATCCAGCATTTGTTTAAATCAGAACTATAAGTTAATCAAATATTATATTAGTATTTGAATAACTTATAGTTCTGATTTGAACATATGCTGGATTTTTCCACTTAGTTCTATCAATTCTTTCGAAACAATTAATATTAGATTTTGTGTGTAGGCCTAGCCTATTAAGTTAGTTTTAATTTAAAAATAGTAAACATAATTACAATTCTCATCAAGAATATTGAACCAGGTTCTCATACAAGCAGTCAAACTGTCTAAGCATTTTGCTCTAGACAAACTATAAAGGACACCACCAGAGATGCCTACATTCCACTTAAATAATAAACATTGTCTTAATTATCTTTCAAGACCTAACGTCTTAAAACTTTTGTGTGAAAGAAATGAATGTTGTGAAGCTACAGTTTTATAATTCTGTATGTAAACGATTATAAGCTTTGCAACCGAAACCGAAAATAACAATGTCAAACAATGACTCACATGAATAGATTTTCTTTTCCTCAACTCTCGCAGGAGATGAGAGAACTCAGCTCGGAGTCTCTGAAGCTTCTCAGTTTCACCACCAGAGCTCTCAATGCTACTCAACCTTTGTACTTGTTCTTGTATGATTGCCAGTCTGCCTGTCAACTGTGAAACAAAATTAAATTATTTGAGTATTAAATATAAATATATTGGTTATTTATATTCATTTTATAAAGTCACTGGTTTCACTCGGGACAAGGCAAAACTGATTTACAAAGTGCCTATAAATGTAAGTTTCTATTTTGAACAATTAAAATATATGTCTCAATTAAAACCACCAATCCTATTACAATATTCAGGGCTTAACATAAGAGTTGTTCGTTAGTTGGACTTGACTTAATAAATTTTTGCTTGATTAAGAATTTGTTATTAAAATATATAATTTTAGCCATTTTATTGTTTTTATTATGAACGTCAACTCTTATAAACATAATGCGCTTACTTAGTTAATTTATTTATAATCATTTAATAAAGGGATACAAGGAATTTAAGTTATTTTACTTCAGACTAATTTTTTGATTATTTTATTATGGTCTAATAATAAAACAATGAATTGTTTTCAAAGTTAGTTATTTTAATGTCTTCAACTGTGTATAAAATGCAGCAATGATTTCAATAAATGATGATAAATCATTTCAATAAATAATGATTAAATAAATCATAAAATTATTAAATCATTAAAATAAATCATGATGTCAATAAGTGATTTCAATAAATGATGATTTTTTAATAAATTTTCTTGTTAAAAAAAATTACAATTTTGTACAAATATATTCAAAAATGCTTTCTAATTTAAAAAATTGTTAAAATTAGTCTGGAAGAATTTTAAAAACAAACCTGTTTAGAATAAACAAACTTTATCTCTTTATTAAAATGGGATTAAAACGGGAAAGCACTTGCGTAGGATGCAAGAGGAAAAAATAATAAAGAAAATACGCAAAGGAAGACCAGTAAAGCTTCTTTTTCCCCGGTGCGACTATTGCAATGATCGTTCAACGATGATCGTGCAACGATAATCGTTAAGTACTATTTCTTTGTATTTTTTATTTAGATGTGTTGCTTTGAGCGACTGCCGTTAGAGTCTTTGACGATGATCGTAGGTCTGGAATGGTCGTTCAGAAGAAGGGTGAATATAATCGTCAGTCGTTAACAATTATTTGTCGTGAGAAGATCACGTGTACCATGGCTCCTTTATTTTCCGAAACTGATGATGATATTCTTGTGGAGGACATGAGGAATCATCCCTCACTGTGGCAGCTGTCACATTCTTTTTACAAAGATCTTCGGGTCAAAGATAATATATGGGTTGAGATTGCAAATAAAGTTTTTTTGGCTCTTTTCATCCCTTATATATAAAGAAGTATTTCGTCGTCTTACATCTTCTCGATCAAAAGACATTTGAGTAATAATCTTTTATGTCTACTCAACTTTAAACTCATTTTGTTTAATTTAGGACGATGTGACTGGGAATAAAAACACTCGACTATTGAAAAATCAATTAACTGCAGACCTTCGTTGAACGATCATCGCAATAGTCGCACCGAGGAAACAAAGCTTAAGCTGGCAACCTAGAAAAGAATCAAAGGTGGCTGAATGATCTTGAGAGCAAGACTTCATTAGACTGGATATGATATTGGATTATGTGTTATAGTATTTGACATAATATACTGGCAGTCAATGGATACACGGGTTCAATTCCCATTGACCCCGAATAATTTTCTAAATGGTTTCTTAACAGACATCGTTAGCTGTGGTTCGGATTCCACGTAAAACTGTAGGTCCCGTCTTCATTAGCCTTAAGTGCAAAACAGTAGGACGTTAAACACAAAAAAAAAAAAAAAAAAAAAAAAAAAAA
>JAGFPH010000930.1:247177-259229 GCA_018207615.1 Philaenus spumarius
GGGAAATTGAAGTGACTAATACAGAGATAGTTTCTGTTCTCAAAAAATTGTCCAGACGTTTAGATTTCATTTTGTGAATTATTATCTTGCTTTAACTTACATCTCAATTTCATTGTGTTATCATTAAATTTACACATTCAAAATTTAAATTGTATTATTTCTTTCCCAAATACTAATATTGTATTTCTATGAAAACTTCAAAACTACTTAAAGGTATAAATTATTCCAGAGGCTTATTTCATAATAAACTGCAATCTAATCCACAAGCTTTACCTTGTAATTTCAAAGAGATTTCCATTGAGCTAATAGCTGATTTACAATAATATTATTATTAACTTGTAGTTTATCATGAAACAGGCCCCAGATAGTTGCTTCTAGCTTATAGGCCAGTCGGTAAAGGTCAATTTAGACCAAAAGTACCAGTAATTTGCAATACGGCTGAATTTTTTTTTATAAGTACATTAAAGTATGTAGATTAACATAAAAAAAAGTTTACCAGTCTATCGATTTCCCAAAGTCGAAATAAAAAATCGATTATCATTTTTTTTTCGATTATTTTTAATATTTCGAGCTGGGATGAAGATAGAGGAAAATAAAAATACCACCGTGTAGGGGAGGTATTTTTCAACAAAAAAGGTCATATGTATTTATTTCGTCCGAGCAATAGTTTGTCTGGAAAAAATTCGATAATGCAGGTATGTATTTTGCAGCAGGGGAAATCACTTAAAGGGGACATCTTATTCATATATGAAGCTTTGGCTCATTCTAAATTGGCCGAATTTTAATATATCGAATTGAAACTTGACATAGGAGTTAAAATATATATTTTAAACATTTATGTTGAGTCTCAGCTTGTTATCTTGAAAACTACCCGATCTAGAGCCACTTGACTTATTAATGGGTTTCTCGATTTTAGGAGTACCGGACCCACCAATTCATTTTAAACAGCTCCAGTTTAGACAATTTTCAAAATATCAACCTGAAAGTTTTTTTACAAGTTAAATATATATATTCAAACAAGTTCAAGGAGTATAAACCTTTTTCATTATTTACTTTTAAAAGCACAAGTAAATTAAAAAAGTCTAATTTTAGACCTTTTTAGATTTTTCATCAAAAAGCTTGAGTTGATCAGCTGCAGATTAGTCATTTTTTTAAATATAGTTTTTAAAATAAGTATAGCAAAAAAAATTGTATTTTTAACTTCTGTACCAATTTTTAAATCGATATGTTGAAAAATGTCGAAAATGGAGTCGTTGAATCCAAAGGTGTTATAGTTAAAACGATATAGGTAAAACAGAAGACTATTTTCAAGCGCCTTGTTTTTAAAAATAACAAGACAAAAATCGTTCATACTTACTAAGAATATTTATACTGGTGTACTCAACTTGAAAACAAATTTGGTGTTGATATTCCAAAAATTGACGAAACTGGAATAGATTGAAATTAGTTCGTGGGTCCGGTACTCCTAAAATCGATAATCGAAATCGACTCCTAGATCGGGTCATTTTCAAGATAACAAGCTGAGACTCAGCATAAATGTTTAAAATATATATTTTAACTCCTATGTCAAGTTTCAATTCGATATATTAAAATTCGGCCAATTTAGAATGAGCCAACGCTTCATATATGAATAAGATGTCCCCTTTTAGTGATTTCCCCTGCTACAAAATACATACCTGCATTATCGAATTTTGTCCAGACAAACCATTGCTCGGACGAAATAAATACATATGACCTTTTTTGTTGAAAAATACCTCCCCTACACGGTGGTATTTTTTATTTTCCTCTATCTTCATCCCAGCTCGAAATATTAAGGATAATCGGAAAAAATGATAATCCATTTTTTTTCGACTTTGGGAAATCGATAGACTGGTAAACTTTTTTTATGTTAATCTACATACTTTAATGTACTTATAAAAAAAAATTCAGCCGTATTGCAAATTACTGGTAGTTGTAACCTATACCGACTGGGCTATTACTCAATCATCTGGTGATCATGCAGCATGCAGTCATGTACTTTTACAGTCCTGCAGAACAATATAGTAATAGGCCGACTAAATTACTTAGGTATTACTGGTCATTAAAGGTCATAATAATGGACACGTTTGATACTAGAGAAGCCCCCCCCAAACTAAAATTCTGGGTGCGCCCCTGAACGTACTAACTATGTGATCAAGTATATCTTCTCACAAGTCAAGCTTAATATTTACTTATATGATGAATATTTGTTTATTGATATTCTGAATTTTTTGTTTGTGCATGCCTAGTGAGGACAAGTCCAAATACAATCTTTGCTGTAATTGTGATTCCTAGTGCTCAGTCTGAAGTCTAAGTGTCAAATTATATTAATTTTTATATTAAAACCAGTAAGCCCACGTGAAAAATCACAGACAGGTTAGTAAGATACAAATTAGAAATTCACAATTTAAAAACATCTGGTGTGCACATCACACAACTTTCCTTACCAAAATAGATTCTGTATCAATTACCAAATTTTTCGAGCGAGAGATTGATGATACCATTTTCGAGTTAATAGGAGTATCCGTTTCGAAGAAAGCGGTACTAACTTCAAAACGGTTAATCCCACGGACCTGATTTTGGTCTCAATCGATTTCTCACCCCCAAAAATGTCAAGGTCGATACCAAACACGGCTAGTTTAAAAAAAGTAATTTTTGCCCCCAAAAAGGGCGTTTTTGGGGTCAATTTTTGAAAAAATGGAAAAAGTTAAGTGGGGTATCTCTTTTGACATTCTTTTGGACGCTGAATCGAATGAGACCATTTTCAAGTCGATAGGACCAGCCATTTCGGAGATACAAACAAAATAACTTGCGTTTTTGTAATAACTTTTTTCAACGAATTTTTAAGGGTATATAGCGTACATAGCGTGTTAAGGGGGTCTGAGTAGAGTATGTTAGCAAAGTTTAATCAAAATCGTTAGAGGGGTTTTGGAGTAAATACCAAAAATGTGCTAAAAACTGGTCCCACGGTAAGACACCACCTCCGATTTGCTTCAAATTTACATGGGTTTAATTGTTTACGTGTTTGAAGATATCCTGTAAATTTCAGTTCGATCCGTCCAGCCGTTTGCCCTGTGCACTCCGGACACACACACACAGACACACAGACAGACCAATTGCCAAAAATGCATTTTTTGGACTCAGGGGGCCTTGAAACGTAAAGATATTATGAAAACTCGACATCGAATTTTCGGGTCGATCGCAATACTTACCTTACCTAGTATAGGGTAAGGAAAGTAAAAAAAAATACTATTTAAAAACAACAGACTTTATCTACTGATTTGAATAAATACCCCGAACTACAAAACAAGGAATAAAAACCATAACTAAACAACTAAATTGTAAGTTATGTTTAATACGTTACCCTTATATACATTTCGATGACATGGTCATCATCCTCAGAGGGTTTTAACACTAGTGTCATCCTCTGAGTAGTGTTAAAACCCTCTGAGGATGATGACCATGTCATCGAAATGTACATAAGGGTAACGTATTAAGCATAACTTACAATTTAGTTGTATAGTTATTGTTTTTGTTCCTTGTTTTTTGGTTCGGGATATTTATTCAAATCAGTGCGATTTTGTCGCTACAGTGCTCTTTTATTTGTTTAGACTTTATCTAGATCTACCTACGATGACGTTGATTTTTAACTCGGTAATTGTGTATAATTGTAAGGATTGTAAAACTGTGTAGGCCTGTTTGTTAAAACTTTGTATTTATATTCATTAGTATATATAAAAATATTATATTTTAATTGTTTTCTAACTTCATACTGTTAGATCAAATGATTTAGAAGTTATTATTATTATAATGAAGAAATTAAACTAATAATGGAATATGTTTATATGTTATACGAAGATGTGAATGTTTCCGAAGCTAAACGAATGGGCATCTCTTTTTTAAACATGTTTAAATGAATATATTGATAAAAGGTTGTATTTATGTTCATTTTATAACCTCAATGCAAACGTATTACAGGCTACATTAGTTCTTTAACTCATATTTTTTTTAAATCAACTTCGCAAGACCTATATTGATTGAAGTTGTAAACATAACCCCAAAGGATAAGCTACGCTAGGTTTTGCTTAAATATTACAGATGATGGATGAAATTAACTGTTATATTATGCTGTTAGTCACATACGAACGTACAAACGTACACTCGCTTTTAAAGGAGTTGATTTCAAAATGCTACTTTCTAATTTTGAGTGTGTTGAGCAAAACTATTGGGTTGGGATAGAGAGAAATGTGGGTTTAATGGAATTGTATGATTTAAAAATAGAGATACAACCATGAATCAGAACCATGTTGTAAGTCATAAGAACCTATGGCAAGATTCCCATTAGAAAGAAGTAAATATAAGTTTAACTTAAGTACCTGGGCGACCGAGCATTACTCGGTATTTTTGTTAATTGTGTTTTTTTTTTATAGGAAAATGTATGTAAATACAAATCAGGTAAGTACTGTTTTGTAGGCCTACTCATAACTCGCGAAATATTAGCACGGGTCAGCTGATTTCATGCTTAAAACAATTCTAACCTTTAAGAAAAAAAAAAAAAAAAAAAAAATTTATAGGAGACAGCTGACTGAAATATTATAGGAAACAGCTGATGTTTGTCATATGTATCCTATTGATTTTAAATTACATAACCCCAATGTTAAAAATTTTCAATTTTCAAATGAGTTTTTCAGAAAAATACGAGTTTTCCTGAGGTAATGGTTTTCACCAATCGATTTTTTAGTCCCAAAAGCCTCTAATCCCAAAGTTTCAGCAAAATCCTTCCGCTGGATCTCGAGATTGCTCGTACAAACACACAAACAAACAAACAGACATTGCTCGTATTAGAGTATAGGATTACAGAATGTGACAAAGGAAGAACGTAAAACAACAAATAGATATTTAAATCTGCTATATAATAATCAAACAAGGTGAATACAACATAAATAAAAATAAACATACAAATTCGGAGCTACAGAATGGCCTTGATATTCAGACATGCTTGGGGATTTGTCAGTGCCAGGTCATCAAATATGCGTGATTATCCAGACCTTTTTAAAAACCTGGTTTAAACTGGATAAATAAATAAATGTATGTGTGTACAGTATATACTTTAAAAAACTGGATTTATTATTTACATGGATAGTAAAGTGTTACTGTATTTATTTATAGATAAAATATGGAATTCGTACATAATGACAAATTAAGATTGTTTCAGTATTAACATTTTAACAGAGATCAATTTGAGTCACTGTCTAAAGATCACCATAAAGCTGAAACTGCTAAAGACGTACTAAGACTGACACAAATCAAACATGGCAGAAACAGTTAGCGATGCCGTATCACAGCCAAGGCCGCAGTAGTGCCTGATTGTTCAGATTTCTTCCACTCTACTGTCTGCTGCCGAGTGCTAAATCCTCCGAATACAGAAACAGGATTTTATAGGTTTTAGGACTATCGCAACTGCCGGATTATCAGGTTCCGGATTAACAAGGTCTTGCTACATTTATTTTTTTTTAATTTCTCTTAAAATTGCCATTTTAATTTTCCTTGGATTTTAGTATCTGGATTCTTTGTTCTAAGGAAGCAAAACCGTTTCTTTACTTTGTTAATGGAATCGGTTTTATTAAAATAATTTCTTGATAAGTTCAATTAAATTTTATTTTTGTTTAGATTTTTTCTTAGAAAAAATCTTTTCCTTTTGGATGCCCTCAACATCAGTTCATACTAATAGTTTGTGTATTGCTTACCTGTGACTTTAAATGATAAAGTAGCATGCTGCCAGCAGGCTCCAATGAACTATCTGTCGCTACGGCAACAAAAACCTGATCAGCGTATGTCAATACAGATACCGCCATGCCTATCCCTGCCTGAGCAGGCAGAAGTGAGTAAACACTCTTTAAAGGACATCCTCCGATCAGAACGGTAGACGACGGTCCGATCAGCGAACTGAATTGAAGGCTGGCCTGGAAAAGGAAAGATACCGTCAAAGTAAATCATGTTTTAAATAAGTTGGTGTTTTACTTTTGTAGTTTTAGAATCTAACTTTTTTTAAAGTTACTTCGGGTAATATAATTAACATCCTTCTGAACGAATAATTCACTCTTTCCCCCCTCACCAAACTTAGATTTGACAAGCCTTAATTGGGGTTGAAAAGAGCAAATAACAAATATAATAATATGCATACCATTTCTGTTTTGCAGTTCGATGAAAAGCTATTAAATTTATTGACAATTTTTTCATACATGTGAGTGGAATGTTCTGGTCCAAGGTCATGTATACATTTTCGACAACAATGTTTCATCTTTTAATTGTCTCAATTTTTAAGATATCAAAATGAACAAACTTTTGAAAGTAGAAGAAGCAAATGAGAAAACAGTCTGAGTGGAATGGAAATCAAACCAACGGGACTCAAAATACAAAGGGTCAAATTCACTCTTTTCCCCAAATTGATAGCTCTTAATTGAAATTCATAAAGTTTTCCATTAATGTTGTAATCTGTGTTAAGGAAATGTATAATCCATTAATTACTTTATAATATTTGACTTTTATTTCTTCAGTAATGATGAATTATTCATATAAACTTTTGGAACTACGACTTCCAACTAAATATCATTATGTCCAACATATCATGTACAGTAAAACCCCGGTTAACCAAACTAAGGAGGGGGGGGGGGGAGGGAAGCCGTTTTGGATAACAATTTTTTCGGGCCATTAACATCTGACACTACAGTTTTTACGGTTTGATTTTGAGGTGGGAGAAAATAGGCGGCCCATCATCAAAGGAAAGGGGGAGTTCTGAGAAAACTGAATTCAAAGTTTAACATTGACACATTTTTTTTTAAAGCAGTTACTTAATTTCTAATAGATGTTTAAGTTGTAGAAAAAGGTTCTAATTTTGATTAAAAATTAATTATTGTTCTTACAAAAGGGGTATTATTTCTGGATTTTCGATTTTTGGAGGCGTTTTGGATAATGCTGATTTCGGTTGACCCGAGTTCGGTTAACCGGTGTTTTACTGCATTTGATTTTAAAATTATAGGTTTTATAAGCGGTTGGATAAAGCATGGTTTGACTGTTTCTTTGAGACATTTATAGATTTCAGAAAAAATTAATTATAATAGACAGGCAGGCAAATAGGTTCCTATATTGGTTTAGTTATTCTTTCTAAAAATGCAAGAAATTTAATTGTAGTTTACAAAAGAGGTTAGAAATGTAATAGTTTACAATTGCAAATTACTATAAAATTATCGCTCATTACATGACTAGCTCTGCTACTTACTTTTTCTTCCGTTATCGAAGAGAGTACCTCCCTTGCAGAATGTGATGGCAGTAAAGTCATCAACGCAGCTGTAGCAAGGTAGACAATAATCCCGTTAGACGAGGACCTCAACGTGCTTAAAGACTTCCTGGTGTTCCACAATCTTGGTATGGCCCCTTCCACGCCTACAGGGAGGGATACCACCACAGGAGCCACCTTGCTGCCCAGGTCTGTGTCGTCTCTGGACTCTGACTGGGTCCGAAGGTTCACTGGGACGACTACCTGAGTCAACAAGGGGTAAGATTTCTGTTAAAATAAAATTGTTCTCACGCAGTTATTCAAATTATTTGGACTTTGAGTCAGAACCATTTATGTCGGATTATTTAATTTAGAATAAATAAAGAGACTTACTCTCATGTCGGGCGGCTGTCGCACTCCACAGTTCTGCAGCAGTAACCTTAGAGCTCCCGCCAACGCAGACAGCAACACGCAATTTGTTGTGGATCTCGTCACTAGC
This sequence comes from Philaenus spumarius, assembly GCA_018207615.1. NCBI lineage: Eukaryota > Metazoa > Arthropoda > Insecta > Hemiptera > Aphrophoridae > Philaenus > Philaenus spumarius. Next base: position 254,971 of record JAGFPH010000930.1, read on the forward strand.
TTCACTCTGTTTACTTTCGACAGGGTGATGGTAGCCGACCAGGTGACTTTCATCTGTCTTGACCAACTGGACTTTTGCGTGAACAAGTTACAGTCCTTTGAAGAGAGTAGAAACCACAAGAAGAGTGTGATGGGACCCAGTAAACATCCTTTAATCAGGTTGCAGTAGAAACCCACAGACTTGCGGCTACAGTTCTAAACACAGAAAGTTGTAAATAAAGCATAGTTACAACTAAAAGTAGCTTTAGTTGTGTTAAAAACTAACAAGTTTCTTCTAAACAGCTTCAGGAAATTATTAAATAGTGAAAATTAAATGTAATAATATATCTATACATATTATAAGACCTAAAGTTTGTTTGTTTGTATGTAATTTCTGCAAACACTGAACCGATTGAAAACATAATTTTACTAACAAAAAGCTACACTATCCCTGAGTAACAAAGACTATAATTCATTTCGATAAAAACTTTTTTTAAATTTCAATATTTGTAAATTTAGTCGGAAAAAATTCTAAGGCATAGACTGATAAACCAACACATGTATTTACATTTATTACCATAGCAACCAATTGAATAAAATCGCTATTTGCTCCAACATTTCCATTATATAACAGCTGATTTCAAACTTTAAAGCAATTATTTTAGTTTTTCTAGCTTTTAGGTTAGGATTTTAAAGTGTAGACCTGAGCCTTACTGGTTCTTTTAAGCATTATTATAACTGCTATCATAAAATATACAAAATAATTTGATTTGAACATGTAACATTATTTACCATCTTAGCTTTGGGCTTATTATTAATCCTACACCTTTATTATAAAGAAAACATAACATGATTATGTGTATAGAAGGTTCCAAAGGGGTTGGCGTGCGGAGCACGCAGGGGTTTTCCCTAGTAATTAATAAAATTTACAAATTTTTCGTAGTTAATCTTTAGTATAAATAATAAAGATTACTCTGTAGCTCTTGAAACATAATCTTTAAATTTGCAATCTTAATTTCCCCTTAGGAAAGATAAGTTCCTTTAGTTGGTAATATGTAGAGAAAGTAGAAAGATAGAAAGAAGGTCGTACTATACAGAGAGAATATAGGAAAGATTAGTAATATAGGTCAGGGAGGTGTTGCTATCTGGTAGAGAATAGAGTATCTACAATTTTAGTTTCTAAGGCTGTCCAGGAGGTGGTGCTGTCTGGTAGAGAATAAATAAAATTAAACTTATAACTGTATTTTTCTAAATCTTATAAAGAAATCATCTGTAGCTCTTTACTAAATCTGACCTATTTAAATGCCTATCTGATGGAGGCCATGTTAGCCCCACACAGTCTGCTTGTTTATGGGTAAGGGGAACCAGAGATCACACTAGAATTACCATAGAGCCAGGTTACAAACTACCTTTCATAATGACAACTGACAATATGCTTGTCAGTTTTGTTTTCAGAAACGCTCCAATGTCACCATAGATGACAGACCTAAACGGGCATGTTTGCTTCACCAATTATCAGAAAAAAGGTCTGCAATGATTCACTAATTGATCTAAGACTAGGAGATGGTCGGATACTGGAATCTAGGTGGTTGAGTATCAGTATCAATTTTGGCAGTTTTGCTCTAGTGTTTCAAGCTGAGGTCTAGGTACTTCTGGTATGTATACAGGATCATAAGTTTGAATTGCAGAAATCAGAGCTGCTACATCTACGGCGGCCAGGCAGTATTCCTAGTGTTGGATGGATTTAAATTTCAAGTTCAGCTAATCTGGGATTACCACTTGTATCTCAATAGATTGGTTAAATAGAATTAAACCCACCTCTGTTGGATCCCAAAACACCAGGTCCCAAAGGTATTGAGAAAGCTGATATCTTTTTGTTTATTGCTATTCAACTAAAATCTGTTCAATTTTGATAAAACCTTTTATTGAAAGAGCGTTTGTGTGTTTTTTCATTATTTTTTTAAATGGAAATGAACAGTGATTTACAAAATAAAAACTTTTTAAAATTCTTAAACTTTGACCTTTTTATACAGTAAACTGGCTAAACTGTTAAAGATAAACCAAAAAGTAAGAGGAGGAAATGCTGGTAGTGAAAAGACCTCCAAAAAATGTCAGCAGGCACTCACTCTATTATAGTTTAAAAATCTATTACGGTTTTGTTACAAATATCTGAGCTGTTAGATCTGAAGAAGGGTTTGTTATATTAAACATTTTTGAGCTTACAACTTCTCCTTTAGTTTACGACTCTTTTATTGTGTAAACCCATTTTATCATTACTAATGCTTGCTACTCTTAAATGAAGTACCTTGAAGTGATTCAACAAAATATACGGTAGAACCCCTCTTAACCGGTCTGGTCGGGACCGAGACCCTGGCTGGTAGATCCGAGGTTCCCGTAAAAATAGATGTCTGTTCAAAAATAACCTACAATACATCATAAATAACCGCGTTAAAGACGCTATTGCAACTCATTTTATTGTATGTACTATACATACATAAGCAAACAAACACCAACAAATTAAACATTTTAACTTACATAAACTTTGAAAACTTAATTTACATGTACTAATTTATATATATACAAGAACTTTTGTTCTCACGAAATTCAGTAAAGGTTCCGGCAAAGCAACAGACGAAGAAAGAGAAACAATGGATGTAGATACAAAGATCGACTGATGAATGTGTTGGAGGAGTATGAGATTTATAAGGCAAACATGGAACATAATGATGCACTCCTCAACGAACAATTATTTTTCAAATCTAATAGCTTGTACAACACTGCTATATCTACACATGGACCTAGAAATAATAATGATGCAAGAGATAACGGACGTTCTCCTTTAGTTGACGATTGACCGCGGCAATTCTAACATGCACCAACGCCGTTACATTTTTATATAGTAGTTTTGTGTTTTGTGATTTTTATGTACATAAACAAAATTTTATTCTAACGAGCAGTGAGGTGTTTTATGTTGTGATTTGTGTGTATGTGTGTGTGTTTGTACTTTTTATTTTACGTGCTCACATGTGAGTGATTTCAACACCTGAAGATGATAACCTGTTCTCGAAACGCGTAGTGTGAACTACAACATAAGTTGCATGACGTAAATCCAGGTATATGTATATATAAATAAAATTTAAACTTGAACTGGACTTATGAGAAATAACACTATATAAATAAAAACAGAACACAGTTTCTCATAAAAAACGTTTAATAATTCAAACGCGTTTCGATGACCAAGTCATCATCATCAGTGATGGTTACAAACTTATAACTTTTTTTTTTTTTATGAGAAACTGTGTTCTGTTTTTATTTATATATGTATATATGTTTATATAGGTATACTACATTTAGTTTCAAACAACCAATGTTTGAGACTTCGACCGGTTAATATATTTGACTCTGTTGTTCCTTGGGATAGGCCGGTTCTTCCTTGTATTTACATACTTGAAGTGTTGTTTTTTTTTTAAATTCAAGTGTGATCATGTCCAAAATAAGGATATACACAACTACAGTACCAGACAAGCTTGTGAGTATCGTGCCAGACAGCACAGGTTAAATTTACACAGTAAACTTCCCTCACAAGCTGGTGCAAAGTTCATGAATAAGCTTCCTAAAAGCATTCAAAATTCCCCAAACTACAGGATTTTTAAAAACAGTCTTAGACAATTTCTATTGTCTGGATCCTTTTACTCGGTGGAAGAGTTTGTGCATCACGATACTATTTTGTGATAGATGTGATCTCTTTTTCTTTGCAAAGTGTTTTAAATTTTTAAATTATTATCTTATTAACTTAATTTTTTGTATTTGTGTTGATTATTGTATATTTTGCTCTATTTTTTTGTACTACTTGTTGTTTAATTGTATTTTGTGGATATTGTTCCAGTGTGTTGTGATATGACTTGTTTTATACAAATTATTTTTGTCAAAGAAACCAATAAATGAAATGAAATGATCCGAGGCCGGTTAAGAGGGGTTCTACTGTGATATCAAATAAAAACCCAACTCAGATACAAATCAATTAAATTATTGCAAGTGCATCTACATATAAAAAGAAATTTTAAATTTGTTGAAAAAAAATTCTTTGACAGAAAGTAAAATTTGCTCAATTATAACTAACTGTAAACTCTGAAGTTATTAATTCAATATTAAAATATTTAAACAAAAACACAATAATAAAAACCCCCCACAAACAAAGTAAACAAAAGATTTTGGAAAAACTCTAAATAATGTAAGAATATCAGTTTGCCATTTTAAAGTGGCATTCTCCCTAGAGTAGTT
>JAGFPH010000930.1:269177-279399 GCA_018207615.1 Philaenus spumarius
TAGTTCAATATAAACTATATTAGCTCAACTCACGTCAGCGGTTCAGCTGCGTTATCGAATTATTAGCGAATTTCCATAGGAAAAATTAGCTACTGCATTGGCCCTTATGGTAAGACCCAAGGTCGGGAGTAGCAAATGAGCACCGATCATGGTCCCCAGAACACGTTTTGGGGTGTCATTAAAAATCATATATATGTATGTAGGCCTATATATGTGTTCGCACTCTAGCGGCCGCATTTTAAGTCCGATTTGGTTCAAATTTGATACAGATGTTGGTTGTCTACGTCGCTCGGACGAGTTCGTTAGCCAAAAAAATCCAACAATCAGAAGCACGATTTTCACCAAAAGTAACTATTTTTTGAGATTTTTCCTACGAAAATGAATTTTTTTTTTTTCTGCAAATATAAATGTAGGATGTTATTCTGCACATTTTGTTTTTTTACGCGACCCTATAGCTCGCTTGGTTCCCCCAAAATCGATCAAAACGTAAAATACCATAGAAGTACCCGGTTCAAAACCATGTGGTGCATTCTACAGTGGGGTTGGCGTGCGTAGCACGCAGTGCATTCTGTATTGAAGATACTCCTAATACGGGGGTTGGCGTGCGAAGCACGCAATGTTTTGTGTGTTAAAGATACCCCAATATTCGGAAGGGCGTGAGAAGCACGCAATGCATTGTGTATTGAAGATAGTCCCAATACGGGGATTGGCGTACGAAGCACGCAATGCTTGGTGTATTGAAGATACTACCAATATGCGGAATGGCGTGCGAACCATTTTGCAGCTATTCAGCACCGTCGTGAATAGACCTATTTTCCAAATTGTTTATTGAAACCCTAAAACATAGGCCTATAAACTTAATTTTGGAAACTCGCTCAACTCTCCGTCAGCGGTTCAGCTGCGTGGTCGAATTATTCATATTCTGGTAGATCACTTAGAATGCAATTATGAAATAATATTTAATGCAAATTCAAATAATTTAGTTTTAAGTTCAGCCAGTTAACAATTTCGAGATGGTTGACAATACGGAACGCTTGGTGTGAGACAAACTATCACTTTTCCTGTTTAACACCTCTCAAATCAACAGCCTAAATATTGTCGCGTAATTTCGACACACTCTGTTTTAAGATCAGTAAAACAAACAAGGAAAATAGATCATGTCATACATTTCTCTGAAACAAAATGTTTAATACAATCTGTACAAGGTAAACAAGTTAACATTATCGTATCCTACAGTACAAAGTTCTTGTTTGAGTACATAGGAAGCGTCTACAGTAGATCTACGCAGTCGCAATGAAGTCTTTCTTGTGTGTGTTTGTATTAGTGGTCCTCGCTCAGAGTCAGGCTTCTACGTCTGTGGATGTTGCCAAGCAAGGTAGGCGATGTTAGAGGGGAATAAATACATTATTAGCAAACTTCCGTAGTCAATGAGCACCGATCATAGTCCCCAGAACACGTTTAGGGGTGTAATTAAAAATTATTTACAGGGTGATTCACGAAGATATGCAGAAACTTCGGGAGCTCTTTCTACTTGTAAAAATAAAGGAAACAAGTTATATAAACATAGGTCCGGAAATGCTTCGTTTTCCATACATCCGCCATTTTGTCTTTTTGACAAAATAATTTACACCTAGAGAAATGTCTGGCAGATTGAGTTCAAACTTGGTACGAAGTTTAACATAACAAAGGTTAATGTCAAGAAAAATAAACGATTATATCCAATCATGCGTTTCAAAATGGCGGCTGTTTCAATGTTTCGAACCTAAATTACTCAAGAACAGTACAGTACATTAAAAAAAAAAAAACTCCTTTTTTGTAGCCCTTTCGATTCCCTATCGGATGGTTTAGTTGTCAAAACAATCAGATGAAGAATATCAGACTAAGTTAAAAATAATAACAGCATATGTACATACAATATTGCTGTGATTACTGTGTTGGTATAAGATGTCGGGTTGAGTTAACCAATTATTCCAAAATAATTATTCCAATAAACCAAAATAATTCATATCTAGAGAAATGTTTGACTGATTGAGTTCAAACGTGACAAGAAGTTTAACCTAACAATGATCTATTGCAAGAAAAATAAGCGATTATATCCAATGATTCGTTTCAAAATGGCGTCTGTTTGAAAGTGTAAAACCAAAATTACTCAAAAAGCGTACATTACAACGAAAAATTTCAAACACCTTTTTTGTAGCCTATTTGATTGCCTAATAGTCAAGTTATGTGTAATAATTGGTTTGTTCAACTCGGTATCCTACACCAACACAGTAAACACAGCAATATTGTATATACATATAGGATGCCGGGTTGAACAAACAAATTGTCACACATAACTTGACTATTGGGTAATCAAAAGGGCTACAAAAAAGGAGCCTTGAAAATCTTTTGTTAAAATGTACGGTTTTTGAGTAATTTAGGTTTTACATTTCCAAACATGCGCCATTTTGAAACGTATCATTGGATATAATCGCTTATTTTTCTTGCGATAGATCATTGCTAGGTTAAACTTCTTGTTAAGTTTGAACTCAATCAGTCAAACATTTCTCTAGATATGAATTATTTTGTAAAAAAAGGTGGATATCTGGAAAACGAAGCGAACCTATGTTTATTTACTTTTACGTGTAGAATGAGCTCTCGAAGTGTGCACATACCTTCGTGAATCACCCTGTATATGTGTTTGCATTCTAACGGTCGCATTTTATGTCCGATAGGTTCAAATTTGGTACACATGTGGTTGTCTACGTCGCTCGGACGAGTTCGTTAGCCAAACAAATCCAACAACCGGAAGCACGGTTTTTGACCGGAAGTAACTACTTTTACAGATTTTTCCTACGAGAATGTTTTTTTCTTGAGAGTTTAAAAACAAAATATAAAATGAGGGTACTATTCAGCACATTTTGTTTTTTTACGCGAATTTGGTTCTCCCAAAATCGCTCTAAACTGAAATACCATAAAAGTACCCGGTTAAAAGCTATGTGGTGGATTTTGCGGAGGGGTTGGCGTGCGAAGCATGCAATACACTGTGTATTGAAGATACTCCCAATATGCGGAATGGCGTGAGAAGCACACAATGCATTGTGTATTGAACATACTCCCAATATGCGGAATAGCGTGCGAAGCACGCAATGAACTGTGTATTGAAAATACTCCCAATATGCGGAATGGCGTGCGAAGTGTTTTGCAGCTATTCAGCACCGTCGTGAATAGATCTACTTCCCAAATTGTTGGTTGAAACCTTAAAACATAGGCCTATAAACTTAATTTTGGAAATTCGCTCAACTCACGTCAGCGGTTCAGCTGCGTGGTCGAATTATTCAACTGGAAGTAACAATATTTTGAGAATTTTCGTACTGGAATGAAACTTTATTCGGGGTTTTAACTAAACAAAATACACATGACAGATTATTCTGCACATTTTTGTTTTTACACGACCTTATAGCCAAAATCGATTAAATTGGCCGAAATTGGCTTGATCCCCCAAAATCGATTAAATTGTAAAACACAATAAAAGTACCATTGGATGCACCTTCTGAACCGAGGCCGACGGCAGGGATGCAAACTCTGCGAGCGAAACGAAGCGGCCCGTAATCCGAGGTCGCAAGGTTAAGGTGGCGTTTTTGCAACGCGTGAGTCGGGGCAGGAGGATGAGATGCGAACAAATTCTACTTGTATATTTCGTACACGCAGGCAGCTATTCAGCGCTTTCGTGAGTAGACAGACTTCCCGATTAGTTCATTGAAACCCTAAAACATATAAACTTAATTTTGGAATTTCGCTCAACTCACGTCAGCGGTACAATTATTTACTGCAATATTTACTTTGAAAACAACTTATTTCATTGGATTTTTAATGTTGTCCTTAGTCATTAAAAATTGTATGCTTAAGACAACGCGGGAGAAGGGTATGGCGATATTCTGATGAATGTAAAATATATTATGGAAATTATTTTGTGTTATTAAGCTGGACATCTGAATCAACTGTTTATCTGTCAATTTATTCAATTGGTTGCTATGGTAATGAATGTAAATACATATTAAAGAACAGAGGGTTTCGCCCCCTGCTCGCTTCGCTCGCCAACCCACGCGGTGACTCGCGGCGAAGCAAATGCAAACAGGTTATCTACTTATATAAAGCTAGACGGTAACACTGATTCATTGACATTAATTATTAGGCACTTCCCGTAATCGGACCCCCCTCAACCTTATACTTGAATTAAAGCTCTCGACGAGAAACTTTTGGGAAAATTGCCAGAAGATAACATTTTTAAATTTTGGAAGCACCTTTTGGGCGGGAAAGATTTTTAAAATTTTTTAAATTTTTTCATTTTTTTACTTTGAGCGCGTTGTGTAAGAAAACGGTAAGAGATAGCAAAACATGTTAAATACAAAAGTTGTAGAAAATTTAATTTCAGACTAGCGTTTTTTCATCAGATTTAAGATCCAATCATCCATTTAGCCACTATTCATCCGAGAAAGGAGGCTCCGCCCAAAGTCCTTAAAGCTAGACGATTTCACTGATTCACTGACATTAATTATTAGGCACTTCCCGTAATCGTACCCCCCTCGACCTCATACTTGAATTAAAGCTCTCGACGATAAACTTTTGGGAAAATTGCCAGAATTTAACATTTTTTAATTTTGAAAGCACCTTTTGGGCGGGAACGATTTTTTCGATTTTTTTAATTTCTTCATTTTCCCACTTTGAGCGCATTTAGCAAGACAGCGGTAAGAGATAGCAAAACATGATAAATACAAAAGTTGTAGAAAATTTAATTTCAGACTAACGATTTTCCATCAGATTTAAGATCCAATCATCATTTAGCCACTATTCATCCGAGAAGGGAGGCTCCGCTAAACGTCCTTAAAGCTAGACGATTTCACTGATTCACTGACATTAATTATTAGGTACTTCCCGTAATCGGAACCCCATCAACCTTATACTTGAATTAAAGGTCTCGACGAGAAACTCTTGGGAAAATTGCCAGGATATAACATTTTTTAATTTTGGAAACACCTTTTGGGCGGAAACGATTTTTTCGATCAACTATGTACAAACGATCCAAAGATTAACTAGATTCTTTAGCGAATTTTCCAACTGCGAGCGAAGCGAAGCAGCCATCTGAGGCCGAAGGCCGAGGCGGGGTTGGGACGCGAAGCGTCTAGGGGCAGAGCCCCTAGTTTTATATAAACAGGCCCTACTATTAAATTCTAATGTCTTATTTATTTTAATTAGGATGTAGCCCAGTCGACGAATGATTCTAGAAGGAAAGTCAACAAGCGGAAAGACCAACTATGGTACATTGTTTGGGGTACCTAGTGGTATAACATACTAAAAGTCCTTGACCATAGTGGTGGCGGAAGAGGGGGGGAGGGGGGGGTTAAAGGTACCATTTTTTTACATTTTTTGCCTATATCTCAGTAGGGGTTGGTCCTAAAAAAAAAACACGTATACAAAATTAAAGCTGACAAAATTATCTACATTTTGTACACCCTTAGTATTTTTGCTATCTGTAACCGTTAATGAGATATACGCTCTCGAAAATCGGTAATTTTCGAAAAAAAAAAACGTTTCTTGCATTGGAATACCTTATTATTTGTTCCCTATGCGGTTTACCCTCGTGAGCTCTCTCCAGTTCGTATCTCGTTCGTAGAAAGTCAAATTATTGTGTATTTCGTCTCAGTATATTATTATATTTTTTAAAATTATTATTATTATTATTATTATGTCGCTATGTCGACGGAAAAATGTTTTGTTTCTCGCTTTAGTTGAGTTAGTTTATATAATGTCATACGTCCTAAGGAAATCGAATTATTGTGTTTTTCGCCTTTATATTTTATTATTATTATATCCGATATATTTTATTAGTATTATATATGCAGTACCATAGTTGGTCTTTCCGCTTATTGACTTTCCGTCTAGACCCCTATTTTTGGGCATTCGTTGACTAGGTTAATGTAGCATAGTGATTTCTTATTTTAAAATTCCTTAATCTATTAAGGGTTTATTCTCTAGCTTTAAGGAAAGTATAACAATTAATATTTATTGTTTTAGGGGTTGTTGTAACCATTAAATCAAGATTAATTCTAGCCTCTGTTACTCAAGGATAAATTAGCTTTTTATTAGTAAAACTATTTTTTCAATCGGTTCAGTAGTTCCAGAGATTGTCCCCTACATACAAACAAATAAACAAACAAAATTTTATCTCTTTATATTATTATTAATAATAACCCCAAAGATACTCTGGTAAATAATGTTAAATGTTCAAATCAAATAATTTTGTAAATTTTATAATACCAGTTATAATAAAGGTTAGAAGAACCAGCAAGGCTCAGGTCGTTCTACACTTTAATAAAAACCTAACCTAAAAGTTAGAAATTCAAATAATTGCTTTAAAGTTTGAAATCAGCTGTTAATGGAAATATTTTATTCAATTGGTTGCTATGGTAATAAATGTAAATACAAGTGATGGTTCATCGGTCTAGGCCTAACCTAAGATTTTTTCCTGACTAAATTTACAAAAATATTGAAATAAAAAAGGTTTCTATCAAAATGAATTATAGCCTATGTTACTCAGGGATACTGTATCTTTTTATTAGTAAATCTATTTTCTCAATTGGTTCAGTAGTTCCAGAGATTACCCCCTACATACAAACAAATTTTACCTCTTTATAAAATTAGTATGGAGCAGGTAAAACTGCCTCCCAAGCAGGGCTATTTCAGATGTGTTAGTAAAAAAGTTCTAGGGCAAAATAAATCTAAAAAAATAGTTATCAATAGGGTTGTAACCTAAAATCAAAAACCCTTAAAAGTTCTCTTACAAATATACCGATGATAAAATAAAACTGATATTTCATAATTTTTCGATGATAATTACAAAATTTAAAACAAACCGCACGAAAATCGGCCCGGTATATCTCCGGAAATAGGTATCAATATGGTTATAATTAAAACCTAAAACAAACAAAAACTAAACACAAAACAAAAAGTCCCCTTATAAATATAATGGTGAAATGAAAATGAAATTTAATAGTTCTAATAATAATGACAAACATTTCATTAATTTAAAACAAACCGCACGAAAATCGGCCCGGTATAATTATCTCCGAAAATAGTTATCAATAGGGTTACAACCTAAAATAAACAACAAAAGAACAAAAAAAGAAAAAAAAAGTGACATATAAACATAACGATGAAATGACAATGAAATTTAATAGTTCTGATAATAGTGGCAAACATTTCTTTCATTTAAAACCACACGAAAATCGGCTAGGTAAGTTATATTTCCGGAATAAAATAGAGTTATAACCTAAAAAAACTCCCAAAATTAAACAAAAAGTGCCCTTATAAAAGTAACGATGAAATTAAAGTGAAATTTAATAATTAATTCTGATAATAATGACAAACATTTCTTTCGTTTAAAACAAACCGCACAAAAATCGGCCCGGTGTATCTCCGAAAATAGTTATCAATATGGTTATAATAACCTAAAACAAACAAAAACTAAAAAAAAAAAAACAAAAACAAAAAGTGCCCTTATAAACATAACGATGAAATTTAATAGTTCTGATAATAGCGGCAAACATTTCTTTCATTTAAAACCACACGAAAATCGCCTAGGTAAGTTATATCTCCGGAAATAGGTATGGATAGGGTTATAACCTAAAAAACCCAAAATTAAACAAAAAGTGCCCTTATAAACATAACGATGAAATTAAAGTGAAATTTAATAATTAATTCTGATAATAATGACAAACATTTCTTTCGTTTAAAACAAACCGCACGAAAATCGGCTAGGTATATATCCGGAAATAGGTATTAACCTAAAAAAAAACTAAACAAAACAAAAAGTGCCGTTATAAGCATAACGATGAAATAGAAAATGGCATTTAATAATGTTTTGACGATAATGACAAAAATGCCTTTAATTTAAAACAAACTGTCCTATAGCCCGTCTGGTTTTCCCCAAAACGTAAAATACTATAAAAGTACCCGGTTTAAACCCACGATTTAACAATACAGGTTTCTATTTGTTTAATGTGTTTAAAATATAGGGCGTTCACTAAATATGTTGATCATGTGTGACTACCGCATGGAATCATTAATTCAGCACACCTTAGTGCTAAGTGCAGCAACTTGCAGTTTCCCATTCTGTATCGATTCTATGAGTTAGTTTCTCTCTTCCACCAATACCAAAGTTTATGAAACACGAGTGGTTGCAGCAGACTTTGTACGGTAAATCAGCCTTGAGAGGAATGTTAAACTTAAAAATTTATTGCCGTCAAGTTTCTTCTCAACGTGGATTATTTACGGCTTATCTTTTTAAAAGCGTGGACGTCTTTGTTAATACCGGTACCACTTTTGGAGAGTAAAATATCGCTCTTAATTTTTATTTAAAGGGTATTTTTTATTAACAAATTTTTAATTGCGGTTTTTACGAAATTTATTTTTCTTTAATCAATCTTCAGTATGTGTTAAGGGCCCACAAACGATCAGTTTAACTGTACAGTTCATATGTGCAAATAATGCTTTCAAGAAATGTGTGTTGGTTCAGTATAGGCCTAACCTAAAATTGAGTTAATACTTGGATACAAATCTGCTGATTTACTTGTAATATGTAACATCAGATGTTTTAATTTTAGTAGGGTCTACGGTAAGCCTTTTTTGTAAATTTTTGTTTGTGTTTGTTTTTATTTCGTTAAACTGACCTGAAAATTCTGTTGGTTGTGAAGAATAATTAACTGATTGTAAATCAACTAAGTTGGTTGCCATGGTAATGAATGTAAATCCGTACAACAACCGTGTGTTGATTCGGTATAACAGGCCACACCTAGAATTGTGTTGCTAAGCGTTTGATGAAAGTCAGCTATTTTATCTGTTATAGGGCTGGAAGTAAACCTTCATGTTAATCGACCATTTTCAACCCTTAAAATATTTGACGAAATCCTTTCTAAGTGAAATTCTAGATAGTGGTATGAAGGTAGCCTGAAAATTTTAAGGTTCTTGCTATCACAGTTACGGCTGTACGTTGGTTATGAATCAGTCAGTCACGACTTCTTCTGTACTAATATTATAAAGAGGTAAAATTTGTTTATTTTTTTGTTTAATCTTTTGAACCGATTGAAAAAATACTTTAACTAATAAAAAGCTACACTATTCCTAAGTAACATAGGCCATAATTCATTTTGATAAAAACATTTTTTATTACAATATTTGTAAATTTGGTCGGAAAAAAAATCTTAGGTTAGGCCTAGACTGATGAACCAACACATATTTCTTGAATGTATTGACATTCGTTACCACAGCAACCAAATGAATAAAATAACAGATAAAACAGGTGTTTGCTCTAATATTTCCATTAACACCTGATTTCAAACTTTGAAGCAATTATTTGAATTTCTAACTTTTAGGTTATGTTTTTTATTAAAGTGTAGACAAGCCTTGCTGGATCTTTTAACCTTTATTATAACTGCCGTCATAAAATATACGAAATAATTTGATTTGAACTTTTAACATTATTTACCATCTTAGCTTTGGGTTTATTTTTAATTCTACACCCTTTATTTAAAGAAAACATAACATGATTATATGTACGGTTCTAACGGGGTTGGCGTGCGGAGCACTCAGTGGTTTCCCCTAGTATATAATAAAGAAGCTAATATACATATATATATAACATTTCCCCTCTAGTTACTTATATTATTATAGTTTTGGACAGCATAACTCTGAACCAAGAAAAGGTTAGCGTCTTTCACCCGGCCGACCCTAATTAGTGTCGCTTGGCTGCACTCAATGAAAACAAGTACGAGGTGCCTAATACCAAAAAGTCAGTTAAATTATTGTCAAAAATAATTACAATCATACATAGAGTATTTTTGTCCCTCCATATGCTCACGTTTTTATATGAATTGTATTTTAGTTCCACAGTTCATTCAAAGTTAGTTTTAAAAAGAACAACTAGTTTGGCGGAACAAGTTGGTTAAAATTGGCCGATTTACAAGAAATTTAGCATAAAAATAATCGAAATTTAAATACAAAACGTAATATGATAATGGTTTTTAGTAATTTTGTGTAGTGATTATGAGGATAAAAGACTTTTCATAATACAAAACTTAATTTGGAACGTTTTAAACATTTATTGTTAAATTAGCCACATTTTTAATAAGAATAAATCTATCTTATCTTCTAAAGCGAGAGATAATTGTTTGTCTGCTAAATGGAT
>JAGFPH010000930.1:292748-313252 GCA_018207615.1 Philaenus spumarius
ATACATAACACAATTTACAATTTAATCGCACACAATTTACATTTTTTCTTTTCTTTTGTCTTTTTGTGTTAGTTTGTCTTTTTTGCATGTCGTTAAGTTTGTTGTATTCCGTTAATTTTATTAATTAGGTTTAGATATGTACATATATGGTTCAACCAAGTTACCTCCGAAAGGAGAGGCTTTTGTTCTTATAAATAGAATGTCAGTAAAGCTTTATTATTACTATTCGATTGTGTATAGCCCACTAAAGGTTTTTGCGACACCATGTATACTTCAAGTTTGAATGTTTGACTGCATGGGTATTCATATAATGTACCTCCTTGTTTAATTAGTAAAATGAGAACAGCTAAACTACGCATTTAATATTTGTTCAAGTCTGGTTAAACAAACCTATATTATATCTTCCCTGAGCAAACATTTTATGTAAACTCTCTAAACTAGTTTTGTAATTACATTTGTTGCAGGCTTTACTCGGCCAAGGAGATAAGACCGACATTAAATATATCTGCTCTGCAGCCCTTATAAGCGACAACTTTTTGTTGGGATCCCGACACTGTGCCAAGTAAGTGATCAACAGGGTTTGATCAACACGTAGTAGGACTGAATTTATGTAGCACGAACCATTGTATTTGGATAACCTAATAGAACTCCGATCCAATGCAATATTTCGTTCCACTGGAAATTCGACGATAGTGGCGCTATCTATTGAGGAAACGACGGAAGCTGTGTGAAACACCAATGATTTCTTCCCTAGCGCTACCTCGCGGCGCGATCATGCACTATTTTCCCGACAACCTTTTTTTCGGCACACATCCCCCGTATGCATGCATGATCTATTTTATTATTCATGATCTATGCACGAACGGAGTGGTGGAGAGAGTTCGGATCCCCACTTTAGTGGGACGCCCACGTTCGGACAGGGCGTGGCAGTGGGAAGCCGTCTGAAAAGACCGATACTTTGTCCAGTCGCCTGCGGGCAAGCGGAGAGTAAGCACGTCGATTTCCGTGAACCTCTCTCGAGAAGTGTCGTCTTGATCCAAGATGGAGAGAAATCTCGAGCAGCGCTACGCCAATAAGTTCTGCGTTAAACTTGGGAAAACAGCGACGGAGACCCTCGGAATGATTAAGGACGCCTACGGGGATGCTGTCAAAAGCCGCTCAACAGCTAACCAACACACCAACAACTACCCGCGTCCGAAGAAAGCCAGAATGATCAAGTCAAGGGTCAAATCCATGCTCTGATTTTTTGACCGTCGTGGTTTGGTTCCCAGGGAGTTTGTAGCCCCTGGACAGACTGTGAATGCCAGATTTTACGTTGACATGCTTGACAGGTTGCGCAAACGAGTCCTCCGCGTTCGGCCAGACATCGCCGATTCTTGGAAGCTTCACCACGACAACGCGCTGCTGGCGAGGGGGTTTCTGGCCAAGCACAGGGTTGCCACGTTGCTCCACATCCCTTACAGTCCAGATCTGGCACCGCCGGATTTCTTCCTCTTTCTTCGGCTTAAGCGGGAACTCAAGGGAAACCGATACAGCTCCGTAGAAGACGTCCAAGGGGCCGTGACGGCGTCTCCGAAGGGGATACCGGAAAGCGAGTTCCAGGAGGAGTACGCGTAGTGGAAATCGCGTTATACGCGTTTTGTCGGACCACAAGGGTGCTACTTCGAGAACTACTAAGGATTTGTTCAATACAAAAATTTAAATTAATTCAATCCTACTACTTTTTGGTCTTACTAGGTATCTACAAGTAGACCAACGCCCCTAACGTCTTTATTATCAAATAGCAGTACCCGAGCAACCCTTCATATTATTTACTTTTTAATTATTATTTGTTTTCGCCATTCCGAATATTGTTAATTGATAAAATCAAATATTAGACTTACCGTCTTCAATATTCCACTTGTTCGTCGTTTAGAACGACGGCCGTTTCGGTTATTCAACCATTTTCAAGTTCATTCGGTTTCCCTTCGTCAATTTTGAACACTTAAATAAATAAATATGAAAACACTTAATACAAAACATTTACACGCACACACGAGTTAAAATTTTTCCTGAATTACATCATTAATGAACCGTACCGCGCGGTGTCTTAAACATTACTGTAGCAATTATTTGGTTAGAGGGGTTGTGTGTTATCTCTTAGTGATAACACGGTGTCATATAGTGCATTGGAACTGAAGTTTAGTTTTTCGTTTAATAACGAACTACTGTCAGTTTTGAAATTCTTGTATATTTCATACTGTTCCAATGCGTTCATGAAATTTCCTTTCTTACACCGATGGTAATATTTTCATGGTGTCCTCTATACATGAATAATTATGATCCTGCTCGATGATGTGTTCAGTAAATTTAGGCACAGTCGTTGTTTGGTCCATACATTGTTTGGCGGAAGGAATATGTTCTTTAAATCTTTTGTAGAATGCTCTTCCTGTTTGTCCTATATATGTCTTTGGGCAGTCCTTACAGAATAACTGATATACTCCTGTGCCATCATATTTATTCTTCGGATTGTGTCTTTTTCTTATATGATTTTGTATATTATTTTTTGTCCTATAAGCTACCTTGTAGCCTTGTTCGTGGAGCACATTCCCGAGTATATGTTCAATACTTTTGTGATAGTTAAAAACTAGATTTTTTCATCTTTTTTGGTTGTTGAGTAACCTGCTTGGTTCTACATCTCCTGATTTGCTTATTTAACAATTTCTTTATAATTGAAGCATCAAAACCATTTTGGACGGCAATATATTATATTGTTCTTAGTTCCTCATGGAAATCTGTGTCTGTCATGAGTACATTTTAACTCGTGTGTACGTGTAAATGTTTTGTATTAAGTGTTTTCATGTTTATTTATTTAAGTGTTCAAAATTTACGAAGGGAAACCGAATGAACTTGAAAATGGTTGAATAACCGAAACGGCCGTCGTTCTAAACGACGAACAAGTGGAATATTGAAGACGGTAAGTCTAATATTTGATTTTACTTTTTAACATGTAACGTCGGAAAATGTAAATCAATTACTTTGTTTGGTTCATTACAGGAAAGAAGTGAAATGGGCCAAAGTCGGAGGAACGGACTTGAAGACTGGTCACGTGATAGATATAGAAGAAATCATCCTTCCAGACTCCAACACCACTCGGACATTGAACAATGACATTGCTTTGTTTAAACTTAAAGATAAGGTTGTTGTGAGTAAAGACACAAAGCCGGCGTGTTTGGAGACTGAGGATTCACTGATTGGAAATACTCTGGTGTCTGTCGGGTCTTCTGATTGTGAGTAACCTTCAAAATAAATCGATCACGCAGCTGAACCGCTTACGTGAGTTGGGCGAATTTCCAAAACTGAGTTTATATGTGTTAGGTTGGTTTCAACCAAGTATTTGGGAAATTGTTCTACTCACGAAGGCGATGAATAGCTGCCTATGTGTATGAAATACAGGGTGATTTAATTAAATTAGATCACATGCCATTCTAAATGCGTTGTACCTGGCGTTAAGGTCCCGGGTTCATATCCCGGTCTTGGTCCATGTTTTTTCACTTGTATATTAATTAAATATCCCTTGCTGAGGAAGTGTGTAAGCGGAAAATTAAAAATAATAATAAATACAGGGTGATTGATATAAGTGTGACAGCTGTTTCTCTTGAAATCTATAAGAGCTATTAAAACGTTAAATAGGAACTCCCCTGGACTTAAAATTCTGTTAAATTAGGTAACTTTGAAATTTTTATCCTACCCGCCATCTTTCCAATATGGTGACCAATTTTATGATTTCTTATAGAATATCCTATATTTTACGATGAATTTAGATTTTACAAGTTATTTTAAGACTTTTTTGTTCTTGGTGTTTTTTTTTTTTTGATACGACTAACCGTTTAAAAGTTAGAGTGGTATAAAGTTTTAAAAACACCCAACAGTTTTACAAAAACAGCTGGTTGAATAACTACCATCTCCGACTTGTGTAAAGTTGTGTTTTCAACTGATCTGCGCTACTCTATTGCGCATGACAACGCATAGAGAATAGTACAACGCATAGTACAACGCATTTAGAATGGCATGTGGGCTGCGCATGCGCAAGAAAGCCTGCCTCCCACCAACTTCAGTCTCAGTCAAATAGTAAAACAAGTACAGTCAGTGTCAAATCTGCACAGACGTGCGTGGCTGTGTTGTATATGTGGTGTGTATAAAGCCATCGTCTATAAACTTGACTGTACGCCGCGCTGCCTAGCCTCGGTAGGGGAAATGTGGTGGGATAGGTACATACTCCGTCTCTCTTGCACTACCCTCCCTACACGCCATTCTAATTGATTCTATCTATAACAGCCGTTGAGAATAAAGCTAAATAGCTATATATGTAGTTTTTTGTCTGTTTTAAAACTGCTAAAAATAATAAAAATCTAATTTAATTACGGAAATTAAAAACCGCAGATTATTTTCTTTAACCGCGGACACAATTTATAGCCGCAAACATTTACGCGGACGTGGTTAAAAAAAGCAGACAGTTGCGGTAAATGAGGGCGTCTGGTAAGCCTTTTCTTAGTGTAGTCAGCATTTCTATTGTGTGAAGAGACAAGCTTTGTTTTGTCAGAGTTAGACGAGGCTTCTCTCCGTGCACATCTGTGTATACGAGTATTGTACGTTTATTTGTTGTAATTGTTTTAAAGTAAATAAAACTAACTGAAACATATTAATAGAACTGTATTTTTTTAAAGAAATTCCTTCAAACAAAAAAAAAACGTAACTTATATATATAACATTTTTAATGACGTGTTCTGGAAACCACGATCGGTTGCATTGACCACTCCTGACCATAAGAGTCACTGCATTAGCTGATATGGGAATTCGCTAATAAAGGTAAATCTTACGATCATTATCAAGTGAACTCAAAACAGGCCCGACTCTGGATTGTAATTTCGTATGAGATCGTAAAAGGAACATTCTGTATATATGTTACAGGAAAATTAGATCCTCCGGTAAGAGTTGACTCTGCCTAGGTAAAGTCGGCTCATACTGGTCTTTTCAGTAAAAGTTGATTAAAAGCGAAAAGTGATGAATTTCGATTAACATTTACTAGTCAGAGTTGACAATGCCTAGGGAAAGTATACTCTTACTGCCTTGAGTTAATAAAAGTTGACTTTTTGCAAGGAACGATCTACTACCTAATAAAAACAAATGAAACAGCAAACCTTAACAATACAAAGAGAGATAAAAAATTGCTATAATTAATTTTTACAGCATGGTAAAGATTTGTGACGCTCTGAGTTGCAGAGCACATCTTTCTTCTTACACATGCACTTCTTGGATTTGCATTTAGTGTTGCAAGAGCATTTGAAAAATCCTTGTCCACTTCCAAGTGATTGTGAAGTTTCAACAGTCCTCACAGCTATTGTTTTATACATAGGTTCATTTATCCATCAGCTATTGTTTAACCTAACTTATCCTGAACCCTTGGCCACTATTGTTCTACAATAAATAGACGAGTGCCTGGCGGGGGTAATCAACACAAAGACATGCGCGTGCAGTTACATGTGGAGAGCAACATCTCTGAATAAACTTTCACTAAACCACATCAGGCATAGTTAGCTCTTCCTAGGAAAAGTTCATCAGTTTATTTTCAATCATCTTTTACTGATACTTTTAGCAAGAGACTCTTCCTAGGCAGAGTCAACTCTCCCTAACAATCTACTTTTCCTGTAACATATACAAATGGCGGCAAAAGTAGAGTTGTTTTTCATTGAGAAACTTTCAATCTATGACTCGGGTTGGTTACTGTTGAATGCTTTGCTACTGTTTATGTTTTAGATTCTACTGAAGGCATGGTGAAGAGCGAGTACACGATGGTGCCCGTAGAATCATGCCAGGGAGTGTACGCTCACATACCCAACATCTCTTTACCTAGAGGCATAGAGGATGACACCATGGTGTGTGCACAGATCGCTCAGGAGACGCCTTCACTTTGTCAGGTGTGTGATAATCTTCCGCAGACTTAAAGGGTTGCGTTGGCAAATTTAAAATTAGTTAATTATTCTACACAACCGACGGAATTTTAAGGTTAGATTAATAAACTAAAAGTAAATACGAACAAAAATCAATGAAAAATGCTTACTGTATTCTAATTCAATTCAAACATCCGTCGTTGCATATTATAAATAAAACTATAATTTTAGGTTAGGCCTACAATGAACCAAAACACGTTTATTTGCAACCAATTTGTCAAATTTAGAATCAGGTAACTATTCTGCACATCTATAACAGTTTTTTTAGATTTGGTAAAAGCAAATAAAAGACTTACTGTATTGTAAGTCAAATATCTGGTGTTACATAATTATTATACTGTTTCGTTTAGTTGGTAGGGTCTAATATCAAATTTGTTTGAAATGTTGATTAATAATAATTATTTAAATATTAATGGTGAAATTACAACGCTTTCGAATTATTTGGGTTGGTCTTGTCTATATCGATCTCTGTCTTACATTAGCTATGTATAGACAGTATAGGTCACTGCTCAATCATAATTTTCGTGAAAATATCAGAGTATACAATAAACTGTTTGCATTGGCTTCGCAATGGGTCTCTGCCTGAGTTGGTGAGCGAAGCGAGCAGGGCGGAGCCAATAGTCACGGAAATTGCATTATTATAAGAGACGAAGTGAAGTGTATTTCTATAATATGATAAATGCTATTCAAAAGAATTTAAACTCATCAATTTTACTGCAACTTGACCCATTGTATGTATTGGAGAACACAATTATATTCAACACTAGGGGAAACCCCTGCGAGCTCCGCACGCCAACCCCCTTGGAACCTTCTATAATAATCATGTTACTTTTCCTTTATAATAAAGGTACAGGACTAATAATAACCCCAATGCGTATGCCTATTACGGTTTCCTTTAGTTTTGCTGTAGGGTAGCTACTAACATTTCGAAACACCCGTTATGTACCGTGCGTTTTGTTCAACAGGTGGGGGTGTTGCAGTACGGCTCCCAAGCTCCAGGATGTGTGCAGACCATCGTAGGCATCGCTTCCTTCGGTTTACCATGCCAACAGGAAGATCCTGGCCTTCAAGTTGCCGAGGTGTTCACAAGAGTGTCGCACTTCGTACCATGGATACAGACTATAGTGTGGCCTCAAACCCAATAGTCACAATGAATGTGTTGTCATTTTGATTTTAAAATAAAAAAACGTTATTTTGAATGTATACAAATTGAATAAATAAATTAATTGAACGTTCTACTAGTTTTCTTCTAAGCATATTGTTACTGTTGCATATTATATAAATTAAACGAACTTTGAAATTGGAGTTGTGTGTTAATCTATATTCAGGGATATTCTTTCACCTTCCTGAGAATCTGGATAACACTTCATGTACAAAATTGTAAATAGCTATAGTTTGTAAATAATCGTAAAAATATATCTTATTCTGTAAACTATCTTTTATTTTAAAACTAAGTGAATACTTAATAGCATAGCAATCATATCGTGTTTGGACTTAATGTTCTTGTTATTTGGTGCAGATTACAAAAATGACGTTATTTTTACACTCTATGGCGAAATGCAAAAAATTTTACCGACTGTGCCTTGAGCCCAGTAGGTGACTTATGACCATAACCCGGAGCGGCCGAGCGAGGGCTAATTAGGGTAGGGTCACCTCCCCGACCGTCTTAAACTCTCAGCCGCCACGAATCTTTGCGCAAGGTATACAAGTTAGAAATACTAATAATTGCTTCAAAGTTTCAAACCAGCTGTTAATGGAAATATTGGAGAAAACTGTTGTTTATATGTTATTTTATTCAATTGGTTGCTATTGTAATAAATGTAAATATATGTGTTAATTCCTCAGTCTAGGCCAAGCCTAAGTATTTGCGACTAAATTTACAAATATTGAAATAAAAAATGTTTTTATCAAAATGAATTATAGCCTATGTCACTCAGGGATAGTGTAGCGTTTTATTAGTAAAACTATTTTGTCACTCGGTTCAGTAGTTCCAGAGATTACCTCCTACATACAAAAAAATTTTACCTCTTTATAATATTAGTATAGCTGATAATGATTGAAACTCTCTAGTATTTACTGGATTCGAAATCCTTTCTCCGAAGAGAATTTTCAATCAGCACAGTTGGATGTTGCCGAATTAAAAAAATTAAAAACCCCGAATGGCCAAACAGATTTTCTTAAAAGTAACGAAAGTGCTTAACAATTTTAAGTGTTTTTTCTTTTTAATTACTATAAAACTATTTGCGGAACGAATTTTTCTATTTTGTTTTATTAATAAAGTAATTTCTGTTACGTTTTATATTTACTATGATGTATTTTGTTTTTTGTCTTAATGGACTGGATATAGTTACATAAATACCTTAATTCCATGTATTAAGATATTCCTTAAGGACTGCGAGCAGTACAAGGAATTAAGGTATGTATGTTATGTTTACTGTTTAAGTGTTAAAATGTAATCACAAAATACATTACTCATATAGTTTTAAACTGTATTTATTATTTCTAACTCTATTACTGTACTGATTCCTCATTCCGGGAGTACAATTCATGAAAAGAAGTTGGTAAGATAGACGCAACTGCAAAAAGGTGGAGAACCGCTGCTCTAGTCCATCAACGAAAATAATGTGTCCGGGTGTATACAAAGCAATGGAGCAGAGAGAGAAGGAGATCATGAATAACGTTATTTTGTTTGGTTAGAACAGGGCTGTCCAACAATGGACAAAGGGCCTCTATAAATCAAATTGCGGTTGTGAGGGCCTCATCATAAAACACTTCGTATGCAACTTGATTACTAACCAGTAGAACACTTCCTGAAAGTTTTTCCGTTTCTTCTTGAATCACCATGTATATAGTAGGCCTACAGTAGCCTACATTATCATGTCTTAAATATTGTGCAAAAATAAAAACAGGTTACATCAAACTTACAAATTTAACGTAATTTTTATGTAGGCAATGTAACTATGGACAGAGAACATATTTTGTTTTGAAACACCCACGTATATTTTTGAAAAGTTGATGTTTTATTTACAGTGTTTTAAATTTATTTTTGAAAAGTTTATGCTTTATTTACAGTGTTTTAAATTTATCTTTGAAAAGTTGATGTTTTATTTACAGTGTTTTAAATTATTTTTGAAAAGTTTATGCTCTATTTAGTGTTTTAAATTTATTTTTGAAAAATTGATGTTTTATTTACAGTGTTTTAAATTTATTTTTGAAAAGTTGATATTTTATTTACAGTGTTTTAAATTTTTTTTGAAAAGTTGATGTTTTATTTACATTGTTTTAAATTTATTTTTAAAAAGTTGATGTTTTATTTACAGTGTTTTAAATTAATTTTTGAAAAGTTAATGTTTTATTTACATTGTTTAAACTTTAATTATTTCGTTAATACTAAGCTACCATACGCTCTTTAAGTAAAATTGCTAAATCATTAAGTATTTTACAATGAAATGCGTAAGACAACTCTGCATTCATTTTAGTCGTGTAAATATAGGATTCCTAAATTAATTGACGGCGTTGTAAGCATTTATGTAGGCCTACTGTATTTACACCTTGTTGACTAAAATTTTCAACTAAAATATTTGCTAAATCATACACATTTGAATAAACTGGCTTTATCTATACTAATATTTAATTATAGAGAGGTAAAATTTGTTTGTTTGTTTGTTTGTATGTAGGGGGTAATCTCCGGAACTACTGAACAGATTGAAAAAATAGTTTTACTAATAAATAGCTACACTATGCCTGAGCAACATAGGCTATAACTCATTTTGATAAAAACATTTTTTATTTCAATATATTTGTAAATTTAGTCGGACAAAATTTTAGGTTAGACCTAGACTGATAAACCAACAGATGTTTTTAAATTTATTACCATAGCAAAAAATTGAATAAAATAACTGATAAAACAGCTGTTTGCTCCAATATTTCCTTTAACAGCTGATTTTAAACTTTGAAGCAATTATTTTTGTATTTCTAACTTTTAGGTTAGGTATTTATTAAATATAATATATTAATTACCTTGTAGGTCCGTCTTGTGACTTCAAGTGGGTTCTTCTTGACTAGTTTCGGGGTCTTGACCCCATCATCAGATAAGACTTATTTCACTCATATGAGCTCGTCAAACATAAAAAAAAACACAACGTGTCTTACACCGTAGTGCACTTAGTCATGTCTGTCGGAGTACTGCCGGCCTGAGCTAATAGTCCGGCTGATAACGACCTCTGTTGGGCGCTTTTAAATGATTTAAAGTCGTATCATATAAACGATGCGATTGGAAGGAAAGTTGATGATTTAAGATGTTTTTTAAGGCTCTGTAGATCTCGAATTCCTCATTCGCGTTCATTAATCTGCCTTTTTTGCAAAAGTGTATTGCTTCTACACTGGATTTAAAATCACCTGGTCCGTGTTTGTTTTCAGCAAGGTGACGCGCGTAGTTCGACTTGGTGATGTTTGTTTTGTTGCAGGGGAGGTGTTCTTTGTACAGGTCTATGAAATTTCTCCAGGTTTGTCCTATTTAATATTTGTTGCACTCGGGGCATTTTATTTTGTAAACGCCAGACTTATGTTCAATGGGGGTGTCTGTTAACTAGTCAACTGTTAACTAGTTCAAACTAGTCAAGAAGAACTCTCTTGAAGTCACAAGACCTACAAAGTAATTAATATATTATATTTATTTGTGACTTGGCTCCAAAAATGAATATAAAATATTTATTAAAGTGTAGACCTGAGCCTTTCTGGTTCTTTTAACCTTTACTATAACTGCTGTTATAAAATATACGAAATAATTTGGTTTCAACATTTAACATTAATTACCATCTTAGCTTTGGGGTTATCAACTTCTATAAAAGCGAGTGTACGTACGAGCGTACGTGGAGTAACATTTAAAGAAGAAATAAATATTTGTTTAACTTAATAATATAACAGCTAATTTCACCCATCATCTGTAATACGCAAACAAAACCTAGCGTAGATTATACTTTGGGGTTATGTTTACAACTTCAATCAATAAAGTCTTGTGAAGTTTAATTTTTGAAAATATGAGTTAAAGAACTAATGCAAGCTAATACGTTATGAGATTTGCTTTAAAGTTGTAAAATGAATATAAATCTCTTATTATCAATGTATTCATTTAAACAAGTTTAAAGAAGAGACACCCATTCGTTTATATTCGGAAATATTCGTTTAACTTTGTATAACATACAAAAATATTCCATTATTAATTTCTTTATTATAATATTAATAACTTCTAAATTATTTGATCTATCAATATAAAGTTAGAAAGCTATTAAAAGATAATATTTTAATCTTTCTTTAAATATATATAATAATATACATAAACACAGAATCTTAAAAAATATTCCTACAGTTTTATAGTCTTTATAATTGCACACATTTACCGATTTAAAAATCCCCGTCTGCATAGTTATGTAGGCCTAGATAAAGTGTGTTGTTTAAATAGTTTTAGGGGCTCTGCCCCTAGACGCTTCGCTTCGCTAGCAATTGGAAAATTCGCTAAAGAATCTCGTTAATCTTTGGCTCGTTTGTACATTGGTTTGTAAAATTATGAAACCAGGCTTAAATATATTAACAGTAATTACAAGATTAATTCATTGTAACCTCAAATACATGCTTTAGAAACGTGAGAGGCTTTCATTACGATTTTAGTCCTAGTTCTATTATCTTCTGTCAACTAAAGTTTTGAAACCAGGCCTAAATATAGTAAAAATTATTGCAGGATTAACATAACCTTAATACTATGTTTCAGAAATGAGCCTATTGACTATTAGAATTTATCCATCTTTGCCAAGTTTACCTTTTTTTTGACAAAATAAATTGTTAAATCAGGCCCAATTTATTCTAATTCCAACGTGCTAAAACAGTATAGTATAAATTGGCTTGTTTATAAACAGCTGTTTTGATAGTTTTATTTACTATTTCGTTGTTATTTTGTAACCAACATGGCAACCCATAAGACCCTGTGTTATATATTTACCAGGCATTGATTACTGTTATGCTAGGTTTTTGGATAGTTCATTTAAAAGATCAGCTGTTTGTAATTTATTGTTACATTTGGATTAAAAACAGTTACATCAGTGTTCAATGTAAGAAGTTATTTCTTTAATATATTTAAAGTATTTAGTTATATATTTGGTAATAATATTTAGTTCATATATAACAATTTGGCGACGAGGATGGGATTGTTTATACAATGACAGTTTTTATTGTTAAATAATATGGACACTTTCAATCAAGCTTTGTTTACCTTTTACTTGCTTTGTTAATTTTCACAAATTCAATACATTACAAGTACTATACTATTTAAGTTTTACATTTTGAGAATTAGATAATCCAACTAAATCATGGCAGATGAAAACATAATTGCATTAACAAATGCTATTGCTAGTTTAGTCAACAAATTCGAAGCTGTTACAACAGCACAAGTATCTAACCTGAACGAGCAATCAAATGAAGACGCAGTGTCTTTACCAAACCTGACATTCGAAGCTTTTGATGACTCCAAAGAATCTTTTAAATGCTATAAAGAAAGGCTGGAAAACTTTTTCTTGTTAAAATTAAGTCCTAAAACAGACAACATCAATGAAGTAAAAGCTCGAATTTTGATTAACTGCATAGGTCCTAAATATTACCAGCTACTTTCTAGTTTAACAGCTCCTGTTTTACCTTCAACCAAATCTTATCCCGAATTGATTAAGTTATTACAAAATCACTTATGCCCCACGCCTAATGTATATACGGAACAACACAAATTCTTTTGTCAAACTCAATCTTCTGGGGAATCTGTAGCAGATTTCGTAGCAGCCCTGCGTAATCTCACAATTACATGCAACTTCACTTGTGAAAATATTAATTGTGGCAAATCAAATGCAAATCAGTTTTTGCGTGCTCAATTCATTCGAGGGTTAAGTGATTCGTACATAAGAGAAAAATTGTTACAAGAGAAGTCTCTTACTTTTGACAGGGCATGTGAAATTGCATTGGCTTTGGAAGCCTCTCAGCAAGGCAACAAAGAAATTTCGGCTTCTAATTTCTCAAATGAAGTTAATAAACTATCTAAACCAAATCAATCTATTTCTCTGACCTCAAAGTATAGGGATAAAACACGATCCCGGTCTTCAACTGACTTACAAACTCTTGGCCTGGATGGGCTATGTCTCAGGTGTGGATACAACAATCACTTAGCTAACGAATGTAGACGTAATAGATCATCACTTAAATGCAATTCTTGTGGGCGTTCTGGTCACGTGGCTAAAGTGTGTATGCAAACACTAATGGGAAAACAAAAACCCAGTAAACCTTACAAAACCAACGTTAGACATGTTGAGGGTAAGGAGCCAGAATGTTATGAAACTTCAGAAATGCATACGGACTATGTAAATGACGATCTTATAAATAAAGTAATTGGTATACATCACAACACTTTTTCAAACGCTAATGACTGTTCAAAGTTCATGGTCCCTATCAAAGTTGGTTCAAAAATAAAATACTTTGAAATAGATTCTGGAAGTCCGGTTAGCTTAATAGGTAAACATGAATTTGAGGATCTTAATTTAAATCTAAACCTCCAAAAGACTAACATACGTTTCCAAACTTACACTGGCGAAGGGTTTGTCCCATTAGGGTTAGTGAAAGTGCCAGTCGAATACAATAATATTAAGTCTGTTGAGGAACTTTTTGTTGTCGAGACACCATCTTCACCGATCTTGGGCCGCGCATGGATAAGACACCTTAATATTAGTATAAACAAGGTAGAGAACTCTAGCTCTGTGGAAACTTACAATGTTGAAGAAATTAAGAAAGAAATTTGTGGAACATACAAAGATGTTTTCCAAAGTAAAGTAGGCATCATTCCAAACTATCAATGTACATTAAAAACTAAAGAGTCTATTTTACCAGTGTTCTCTAAAGCCCGACCAGTACCATATGCGCTTAAAGAAAAAGTGGAGAAAGAACTTGATAGTTTAGAAGAACAGGGAGTGATAACAAAGGTACAACACTCAGAATGGGGCTCTCCCCTGGTTGTCGTTCCGAAGCCAAACGGAGATGTTAGACTATGCATCGATTTTAAGTTGACTCTAAATCCCCAACTAATAGATGCAAGGTACCCAATTCCTAGGATCGAGGAAATATTCAATAAAATGAAAGGAGGAAGATATTTCTGCACGCTTGACATACATAAGGCATATCTTCACTTACAAGTTGATGACAGCAGTAAAATACTTCAGACTTTTTCTTCTCATAAAGGGACCTATCAAATGAATCGTCTTGCATTTGGTGTCAAAACTGCTCCAAATGAATTCCAAAAGTTCATGGATGACGCAATCAGCGATCTGGAAGGTACAGCTGCCTACTTCGATGACATCATCATACAAGGATCGACAGTAAAAGAGTGCCGAGAAAGACTTATCAAATGTCTACAACGATTAAAAAGTTTGAATTTACACATAAACATTGAAAAATGTCAGTTTTTCAAACAGGAAATTAAGTACCTTGGACATGTTATCAGTTCCAAGGGATTACTCAAATCTCCAGACAAAATGAAAGCTATTGAAGAAGCTCCTCGTCCAACTAATGTTGAAGGATTGCGCAGTTTCCTTGGCCTCACTACATACTACTCGAAGTTCTTACCTGATGCGGCAACTATTCTTCAACCTTTGAATCAACTCTTGAGAAGAAATTCTAAGTTCAGCTGGACAGCACAGTGTGAATCTGCATTCAAAAGAATAAAGAAAGAAATCTCGAGTCAACGGGTTCTTATTCCCTACGACCCGAAATTACCCTTAACGCTAGCAACAGATGCAAGTCCTGTGGGCCTATCTGGAGTACTGTCGCACACTATTCATGGCGAAGAACATCCTATTGCTTTTATTTCTAGATCTCTATCAGCAGCGGAGAAAAGCTACTCTCAGCTAGATAAGGAGGCCACCGCAGTTTTCTGGTCGTTCAATAAATTCTACCAGTATTTGTTTGGTAGAAAATTTAAACTTATTGTAGACAACAAGCCCCTCCAAACAATCTTTAATCCGAGCAAAGCACTACCAGCGACAACAGCTTCACGTCTACTTCGTTATGCAACATTTTTATCTGGTTTTGATTACGTAGTGGAGCACAGAAGATCAGAAAATCATGGAAATGCAGATTATCTTTCAAGATCCCCATTGGCAATCAAACCTTCGCAGGATGACGATGAAACAGAAATGAACAAACAAACAATAAATATCATTTCAACCTCGACAATTACCCATGAACTTATTGTTCAGAAAACTGATGAAGATCAGCTACTATCTCAGTTGAAGAGGAATTTGATGTCTGGAAAGGAACGTAATAGTGAGTTTAACCTTCACAAAGGAGCAATCTTCAGAGGTCAGAGGGTTGTTATTCCTTCACAACTACAACCCCAAGTATTATCTCAACTTCATGAAACACATGTCGGTATTGTCAAGATGAAAGCCCTTGCTCGCAGGTTCTGCTATTGGAAGAATATCGACAGAGATATCGAAAGTACAGTGAAAAGTTGCAAAGCTTGCTGTGACATCAAAACAAATCCAGTAAAAGCACCCTTACATGTTTGGGACGAACCTGTGAATAACTGGCAGCGAGTTCATTTGGACTATGCAGGACCATTCAAGGGATGTCACTTTTTGATTTTAGTGGAAGCAAAATCAAAATGGCCTGAAGTAAAGATGAAGATGTCCTACCCAACAATAGCATCTACAATCGAAATGCTAAACGAAGTGTTTTCAAGAAATGGGCTACCTGAAATTCTTGTTAGCGATAACGCCACGGTTTTTACATCCTCAGACTTCAAAGACTTCTGTAACAGAAATGGTATACGACAACGTTTTATTGCTCCAGGCCACCCTAGTACGAATGGACAAGCTGAA
The DNA here is from genome assembly GCA_018207615.1 of Philaenus spumarius. NCBI lineage: Eukaryota > Metazoa > Arthropoda > Insecta > Hemiptera > Aphrophoridae > Philaenus > Philaenus spumarius. The sequence goes on from JAGFPH010000930.1 coordinate 308,644, forward strand.
CGTTATGTCCAGACCATAAAGCAGAAGTTAAAAGCTATGGACAAAGAAAAGTTACCACTCTATCAGTCCTTGAATGCCATCTTGTTCAAGTATAGGGCAACTCCTTTAAACAATGGTAAAACTCCTTCTGAACAGTTTCTAGGACGTAATATCAGAACTAAACTTGACTTACTGAAACCTAGAATCTCTGACAAGAACCAAGCCATACAACCACACTGTACTTCAAAATTAAACATGGGAGAAAGAGTACAAGTTCGAAATTATTCTCCCTCAGCAGCTTGGCTGTACGGAACTGTAGTGGAACAACTTGGTAGATTACATTATCTGGTTGATCTCGACAGAGGGTATACAGTAAAACGCCACATAGATCAAATAAGAAGATGTGAAGTAGAATGTCAACAAGATGAGATGATTCGGCGATCACCAATCCCAATGCCAATGCCTCAAATTTCAGGAACTAGAAATACCTTTCGGCAAATACCATCCACAGAACAAAATCAAAATAGAAGAGGAAATGATATTCAAGACAGAAACTCAACATCTTCCATACCTTTATCTTTGGAGAATGAAGAAAATATGAAAAATTCTACAAAAGAGTTAGCAGACAGACATGAACCATCTTCAACAGAACAAAGTTCAAATGATGGAAATTCACCTTCTACTCAACTACGACGGTCAACTCGATTAAGACGTCCAGTGGTCAGATTGAATTTATAAAAAAAATCATGAACTGTGTTGTAAACCTTGACTAAGTTAAAAGTCTTTTAACTTGTTATTTAAACATGGGAGAATTGTTATATATTTACCAGGCATTGATTACTGTTATGCTAGGTTTTTGGATAGTTCATTTAAAAGATCAGCTGTTTGTAATTTATTGTTACATTTGGATTAAAAACAGTTACATCAGTGTTCAATGTAAGAAGTTATTTCTTTAATATATTTAAAGTATTTAGTTATATATTTGGTAATAATATTCAGTTCATATATAACACCCTGTGTTAAATTTTTTCAACTTTTAAATTAGATTTTCTAAAAAAATTGCGTTTTTACACGAAATACAACTATTTGGGTGTACTTAAAAATCAAAAGTACATCTAAATACAAAATTTCTTTGAATTCGTTAGAGCCGTTTTCGAGATCCGCGACAGATACAAAGATACAAGAATTGCTCATTTAAAGAAATATGATTTTGTATAAATGATGTATTTCTGATGTGTAGTATCTAATTAATCCACCTGTGATTTTTCTACGAGATATACTAGTTATTAATCCTATTACTTTAAATGAGCAATTCTTGTATATATCTTTGTATCTGTCGCGGATCTCGAAAATACATTTTTTTTGTGATTGTTTTGTAAATTTTTGTTAAACTGTTGAAAAATGTAAAAAAATGCGAACAAAATTCATTTCTGAGTGATCATTGTTTCTATTCACACGATTGTGGAAATTGATATTAAATTTGAGGAGGAGTACATTCAGAAGAATGCTGACTGAAAATTTTACATGCGAGATCAGTTGTAGGCCTACACCGCTGAAATGCTGGAAATGTGTAATGTGTATGGAATGTGATCGACTTGGAACCATGCGGTTTTGTAATTTAATAAAGTCAGCATTTCATGTAAATAGTCAAAACAAAGAAATGCTTTAATTCATGGTTTGCTGTGACATCACTATTTCCTTCATTGCAATGCTTGATGATAAATGAACTTTCTTGTTTTTTTTGTCTGGAGCCTTAACAAAGCTAATGGTTTTCTGACACGGGAATAGGAGGGTATTTACAATAACTACTTATCCATTATGTTAAGACATTTGGATCTAGATGTTTGACTTACAATACAGTAAACATTTTGTTTGCTTTTACCTGATCTAAAAAAACTGATAGTTGTGAAGAAAATTACCTTATTTTAAATTAACCAAATTGGTTGCAAATAAACGTGTTTTGGTTCATTATAGGCCTAACCTAAAAATTATGTTCAGTTTTTGATCCAAAACCGATGTTTGAATTGAATTTTAATACAGGCCTAGTAAGCATTTTTAGTTGATTTTACTTCACTATACTATAGAGAAAGTAATAGTGAGATTTTTGTGGAAATATCCGTTTTAGGACCCACTGAGTCCAAAAATGTGTTTTTTTTACAAAATGTCTGTCTGTATGTATACAAAGGTAGAGAGAAAACTATTGGATCGATTTAAAACAACTTTGCACCAAACGTGTCAATTAGGCCTGCACGAAAAGAGTTTTGAACATTTTTGAAAAAAAAACCCCTTTTGGGCAAAAAACCACCAAAAAATTTGTTATAATTTTTTTTATAAAAAAACGGCTTTAACGATTTTGATAAAATTTTGGTTATTTGTAGCCCTTGATGTACCCTACCATATGCAAAAAACAGCATCTTTCTAAAAATTCTTGTTTAGCTAATAATGATAATAATAACAGATCTTTTGGGATTTTTTGGCCAAAAATAAAGTTGTTTAAAGAAAATTCATACATATATACAGGCAGAATTGACATGTTTGGTGTAAATTTGTTCGAAATCGATCGAATAGTTTTCGCTCTAGCTAATAATAATAATAATTATTATTAGTTACTCTCCTACTTTAATGTATTCCCTCTCCTACTTTAATACAATTATGAAGTCACAGTGAATCTGTTTGTGAGAAAGTATGTGCCAGTTTTTAGTACCGTTTATTTGTTTGTGTTTGCTTTTAGTTTGTCAATCTAACCTAAACAACGTGTCGATTTTGAGGAATAATAAACTGATATAAATATGCTAAGTAAAGTTGCTACGGTAATGAATGTAAACAAACACGTGTTGCTAAGCATTTTATTAGAACAGCTGTTTTCGTAAGTAATGGTCTTGAGTCCATAGAAAAAAATATGTTACATTTTCCGGGAAACTTTTCGAAATTTTCTTTAATTAAAAACCTAATTCAGAATATTACCATAGATCACGAATAATAAAATAGATCATGCATGCATACGGGGGCTGTGTGCCAAAAAAAAGGTTGTCGAGAAAATAGTGCATGATCGCGCCTCGAGGTCGCGCTAGGGAGAAATCATTGGTAGCAATGGTGTTTCACTCAGCTTCCGTCGTTTCCCCAATAGATAGCGCCACTATCGTCAAATTTCCAGTGGAACGAAATATTGCATTGGATCGGAGTTCTATTAGGTTATCCAAATACAACGCTATTACAAACATTTTAAATAAAAAATAGCCAAATTTGTCCAGCCGTTCTCAAGTGATGCGCTGACCAACGAAGAGCATTTCATTTTTATTATATAGATTTGTAAGAAAAAAATGCGTTTGTTTGTTTAGTTACTTTTATTTATTCAAACAATATATATTCAGAAGTTTGGAGATGTTGGTTCTCAGTAATCAGTGTGTACATTAATATGTATTGTTGACAAACGAAGCCTCTGAGTAAATGACTTATCAGACAGGGAACACCTGTATTTTGACTTTATAAATCTCGTGTTCGAAAAGCAGCTTCGCAAAAATACTTGCTTCCCAGCATCGAACCCCATTATAAGACCTAAGTTGGAGTATCAGTCTCCTGGGAGTAACTTTTTTTTATTTTTTTTTATTGCTCAATAATTCTTAATAAGCACTCCGTAACTAAAAGGTGTTTTCGCTTTGACAATTTCCAGCGCTACTTCGTAAGAAGCGGCAATTTTGCATTTGTCAACTGTCAAACAATTTGAAAACACGTGTTTTTTGTTATATACCGCAATTTCTAGACTCCCCCGTGTACTGGTGAAACTTTCTCGTGTAATGTTGTTTCATATTATATTCACTAGGAAGTGAAGTTACCTGCATACAAACAATGCGCTGAAGTTTATCATTGTTGTTTGTGATGAAACAGTCTGATTCCCAACGGTCATTTTACATTTTATTTTCTGTCGAGACATATTTCACATAAAACCCCTTAAATTGATTGTTGCGTACCACACGTCAGAACAAAACGATTACAATATTATAAACACTTGACTCAAACATAACAATAAACTTCGCAGTCGTATTCAACATTGTTTTGTCCTTGTGTCTATATTTCGCACTGCAGTATTTACTATATTAAACGTTTTTGTCGAAAACCTATTTAAAATCGCTGGGCCTCTCCTAATGAACCGATTTTGATGATTTTTTTTTAAAATGGGTGTCATTTTACCTCTAGCTATGTCATCAAGCATTGAATTTTTTTCATCATTCGGGGCCATAAATATTCCAATTTTATGAAGGTTTTTTCGTTTTTTTGGATTTATCTTAAAAATTTTATAATTCGACCACGCAGCTGAACCGCTGACGTGAGTTGAGCAAATTTCCAAAATTAAGTTTATATGCCTATGTTTTACGGTTTCATCCAACAATTTGGGAAATAGTTCTACTCACGAAGGCGTTGAACAGCTGTCTGTGTGTACGCAATATATTAGTAGAGTTTGTTTCCTCCCAGTGGCCTCGCGAGTTTGCACCACTTGGCTTCGAACCGGGTACTTTTATGGTATTTTACGTTTTGATCGATTTTGGGAGAACCAAGCGAGCTATAAGGTCGCGTAAAAAAACAAAATGTGCAGAATAACATCCTACATTTATATTTTTAGAAAAACTCTAAA
>JAGFPH010000930.1:313352-323389 GCA_018207615.1 Philaenus spumarius
GTGGTCCGATTTTTATTTTATTTATGTCATTTTCCTAGTCTTAAATAGACCTTTAAAATGAGGTATCACATGACTATACTTCCCATTTAAAAATATTGAGTAGCCCCAAAAATTACGATTTTGTGTTGGGGAGCAACGTTGCCCTATGCATGGGGAAATGTGCTTTTATGACCTATAAACAACCCCCGGGTTTGGATTTTCTATCAATGCTCGGTGGAGGGTTAAGGGGGTGTCTCCAGACTTTTAACTAACCCTGTATATCTAAAGAAAGATAAAAATAGTATCTTTTAATTGATTTTATTTCATATTGATATATAAAATGATTTAGAAGTTACTAATATTATAGTGAATAAATTAATAATGGAATAATTATGTTTATATGTTATACGAAGATGTACGAATGTTCCGAAGTTAAACGAAAAGGTATTTCTTCTTTAAATTTGTATAAACGAATATATTGGTGATAAAAGGTTGTATTTATATTCAGTTTAGAACCTCAAAGCAAATCTTATGACGTATTATAGCATACATTAGTTCTATAACTCATATTTAAAAAAATAAACTTCACAAGAAATTATAATGATTGAAGTTGTAAACATAACACCAAAGTATAGGCTAACCTATGCTGGGTTTTGTTTAAGTATTACTGATGACGGGTGAAATCAGCTGTTGTATTATATATTACTCCCGTACGTATGTATGTTCGTACGGACGTACACTCGCTTTTATAGGAGTTGATAAATTAATAAAACGACATTTCAAATCATAATTATTATTGATAGCGTTACTGGTGTTATAATTTGTAACTCATTTTGTTGTCATTGTACTTCAGGAATGTTACTGAGAAACGATAGGTTATTTTGAAAAAATATATTAAATATTATTAATCACAGTGTGATGAAAAGTATCGTTCATCACGTGCGCCAAAAGTGGCTTTTCTATCCTCGCTCATTACCCACTTTAAACTTAAACTTTAGTTAAGTTAAACTTGAGCTCGTATCGAAAAGCCTACTTTCGGTCCTAGTGATGAAATATACTACTTAGAGTTCGGAATATTTTTTTCTCTCTAAATTTAAAAGTAAAACTATATTTATGATATTCCTGTTTCAATTATTAGGCCAGTAAAAAATCAAATAACTATATCACTTTTTCGGTTGGTGTTTTATAAGCGAATAATTTATCTGCATTTCGAAACAGTGATCTTATAAATATACCGTAATTTGATGATACACAACCTAAATAATTGTACTTCAATACAGTGCAGTCAAATTAAGACAGTGATAAACAGTGAATGTGTTTAAGTTTAGCATTACTCCTACGGAGGATATACCCAACAGATGGAAAAAGAGCCTTATCACCTAATACTATCACCTACTTTTCTTGTAACTAATATCCGCATCGTTTTCGCTAGTTCTGCATCGCTTTTTGCTCGTTCCACAAACTTTCCTCAAGAACTCCGCACTCACACTCTTCCAGAAGGACAACTTGGGTGTGATTTCTTCCCGAAGATACTCGCGTTCCCGTTTACGTCTCGGAAGAGCAGTCAAAGGGACTTTTGTCCTTACAGCTTCGTGTTTAGATTCTCCATCGCTTAGATCTTCCAAGAGCTGCTGAGTATCGATCAACATCAAACGCTGAATCCGTTCTTCCCTTTCACGATCTTCTGACGAATATTCATCGAGCAGATTTTGATTAATTTCGCTGAAATCGTTTTGGTTGTTATCCTCTTCGCTATCGTCATTCCAACCGTCGGCTACTTCGAGTTTTATATCTTCAATTTCTTCAATAATTTGCGGTTCATTTTCTACCTTAACGTGAGTTTCCGATTTGATCAGTACGTTAGAATCTTCACCGTCTTCTTGCTTCAGTAAATTGAATTCAATACTTGCCAAAGGTTCAGAATTTAAATCTGTGTTTTCTTTAAATATGTTTTCAACTTTAATGTCTTCTATCTTACAGTCTAATACAGTATTATAGTTTTCCAAAGGTATTTGTTTTTCGTTGTCAGTGTTTCGAACGCTTGTCACTGTTTTTGTACAGTCACTGCTAAAAATCACAGATTCCGAATCACTGGAAAGAACAAAACTAGGCACGTTTGTAACTGATTGCGTACAATCCCGGTAAAAAATAACCGAGTCCGAATCATTGATATGTTGAACAATAGTCGTAGTTTGTGTGCAATCGCCGTTAAAAATCGCCGATTCCGAATCACTGCAAAGATCGGTAACTGAAACGTTTGTCACTGTTTGACTATAATTAAAGTTCAAAATATCCGATTTAGAATGATCGGAAAGATCAACACCTGGAACGTTTGATAATGTTTGCGCACACTCGCGGTTTACAATAACCGATTCTGGATCACTGACCCCATCGATATTTTGAGCGCTATTCCCTGTTGGAGTAAAATCACTGCTTAAAACCACTGACTCCTGATCACTGAACAGATCAGTGCTTAGAACTGTTTGAGAACAATCACCGTTTAAACTAACCGATTCAGAATCACTGAATAATTCAATGCTTTGGTTATTCACTGTTTGACCGTCGCAAGTACAATCGCCGTTTAAAATCACTGGTTCCTGATCACTTTGAACGTGATTCACCGTTTGAGAACAATCACCGTTTACAACCGATTCAGAATCACTGAATAATTCAATGCTTTGGTTATTCACTGTTTTACCGTCGCAAGAACAATCGCCGTTTAAAATCACTGGTTCCGGATCACTTTGAACTTGATTCACTGTTTGAGAACAATCACAGTTTAACGTCACCGATTCCGGATCACTGTAAACATTTTGTGCAAAACTAGAATCAGATTCATATTTTATTTCTGTACTCAGATTGTCACGGTCTGCCATTGTAAATACTGAAGTAATGATTATCTGGTTTTGTTGAGTCGACATTTTAAGAACAGCTGATGTCACAATTAATTATAGTTTCTGTTTCAAACACTTATACACAACAATGTTGTTTGCTCGACGGACAGACATCGATTACTAACTAATGACAGTTTGAATAACGGTCGTTTACCCTCACTTAGTCAGCAAACATGACCGATGCATTGTTCGAAATAAGGTTAAATATAACATCGAAAGCTGTGGGTTGTAGCCTATTATTAATTCATTGGTCGGACTTTGGTCACCGTGGCCTGGGGTTAGATAACTCATCTGGGAATGGAATGAATGTTGTCTCAGTGTAATTGCAATCTCTCTATCCCCCCTCTCATTCTCTCTTATTTTGCTCTGTATTGCTGTTGACAATTTTAAGTTAAACTGGAGGTATAACATTTATATAGCGTCTATACTAATATTATAAAGAGGTAAAATTAGTTCGTTTGTTTGTATGTAGGAGGTAATCTCTGGAACTGCTGATCCGATTGAAAAAATAGTTTCACTGATAAAAAGCTACACTATCCTTGAGTAATATAGGATATAATTCATTTTGATCAAAACATTTTTTATATCACTATGTGTAAATTTATTTGGAAAAAATCTAAGGTTAGGTCTACGACGATGAACCAACACGTGTATTTACATTTTATTACCATAGCAATCAATTGAATATAATAACAGATAAAACAGCTGTTTGCTCCAATTTCTAGTAACAGCTGATTTCAAACTTTGAAGAAATCATTTCTATTGCTAAGATTTAGGTTAGGATATATTAAAGTGTAGACCTGAGCATTGCTGGTTCTTTTAACCTTTATTATAACTGCTGTTATAAAATATACGAAATAATTTGATTTGAACATTTAACATTATTTACCACCTTAGCTTTGGGGTTATTATTAATCCTACACCTTTATTATAAAGAAAACATAACATGATTATGTGTATAGAAGGTTCCAAAGGGGTTAGCGTGCGGAGCACGCAGGGTTTTCCCCTAGTTTCAAATAAAAAGCTGATTGCCACATTGAACTTCGCAGGAAGTAGTCGCCCTACCCTAGTGGTGTCTGTTAATTTACATATTTTGGCATAACACCTGTTAGTATAGCAGTCGTGTTTCTGGGTATTTGATCGTTTACTTGTAATATCCTACCCTCCTACAAAGATTTTTAACAAAAATATAGAAACGCCAAGTTTAGCTGCGATTAAATACTTGAGAAGGAACCTCGCTCCCTTCTTTGAGCAACGTTTGCTGTAATTAGCCTAATATCTTTAATTGCTGATTTATGGAAATATAGGGACTTGCGTGCTTTTGAATTGTAATATTGATGTAGTTAACTTTCACAAATAAATCATATGAATACAAATCAGACGGTCGAAAACTATAATTACACATGTATGTAAATTATGACTTTGTTAGTATGTTTTTCAAGAAATTATCTTGGAATAATTAAGTCCTCTTTCTCTCTATTTCCCTCCTGGGGTGGGGAGGAAGACAGAAGTGGATGTTCTAACCCAGGAATGTCCAACATGAGGCCCGGGCAGCATGCGGCCCGCAAAACAAAAATATAGACAATAAAAACGAAAATATACTCAAGCGATGAATAAATAATTCGACCACGCAGCTGAACCGCTGACGTGAGTTGAGCAAATTTCCAAAATTAAGTTTATAGGCCTATGTTTTATTGTTTCAACCAACAATTTGGGAAGTAGGTCTATTCACGACTTGCTGAATAGCTGCAAAATGGCTCGCACGCCATTCCGCATATTGGGAGTATCTTCGATACACCAAGCATTGCGTGCTTCGCACGCCATTCCGAATATTGGGAGTATATTCAACACACAAAGCAAAACGTGCTTCGCACGCCAACCCCCATATTGAGAGTATTTTAAATACACAATGCATTGCGTGCTTCGCACGCCAACCCTACGGTAAAATCCACCACATGGATTTGAACCGGGTACTTTTATGGTATTTTACGTTTTGATCGATTTTGGGGAAACCGAGCGAGGTATAAGGTCGCGTAAAAAAACAAATGTGCAGAATAACATCCTACATTTATATTTTTAGAAAAAAACTCTAAAAAAATGTCATTCTCGTAGTAAACATCTCAAAATATAGTTACTTCCGGTCAAAAAACGTACTTCCGGTTGTTGTATTTTTTTGGCTAACGAATTCATCCAAGCGACATAGACAACCAACACGTGTACCAAATTTGGACCAAATCGGACTTAAAATGCGGCCGCTAGAGTGCGAACACATACATACATATTATATAAATATATGATTTTTAATGACACCCCAAAACGTGTTCTGGGGACCATGATCGGTGCTCATTTGCTACTCCCAACCTTGGGTCTTACCATAAGGGCCACTGCAATAGCTCATTTTTCCTATGGAAATTCGCTAATAAATATGGATAGGCCATGTGATGCCACCGCAATGAAGTTACTGGAACATTAATAGTTAAGAGGCGGCAGGACTTGATATGAAAACTGCCTTTTAGTTTCCAAAGTAAGCACCAGAGTCGCTCTGTACAAGTTTGTCCGTATCACTGCTTGGAGCGCTGCCTGCACAAAGTGAGGTAGCACAACCCTCGACTGCCTGGAATTCAGCCGTAATAGGATAGGAAATGATAGGAGGGGGAGAATGCTTACAAAATTTAGGTTCGTCAATAAGAATCGCGTTGACATTATTATACTCTGCATACAGTAAGTTGGCAGTCGGGCCAGCCAGCTACCTAAAAATTCAAATATACAGTTCAGTTCTATGATTTTTTGTTCTCTACAATTTGATATAAATTAATTCAATTTTAATAAACTATATATTCGTAATTCCATTTTCAAAAAAACCTGTTTTAGTAGCGTTTCTTGTCGCAGGAACATAAAAACATGTGTTTTCTGATTTTTTATTTAAATTGATATTTATTTTTATGCACTTCTATTTAGACCTAAATTACAAAACTTTTTTCTATCTTGAAAGAAATTATAAACCATATTTTACAGTGTTATATAACTTTATTTACATTATTTTTGGTGAAATATGTCACACGTTTAGACAATTTGTTTCATTCTAGAATATCTGAGACCAATATAAATGGTTACATCAAATTTTCAAGTATACATTTCAATTTTATGTTTTGTATATTTTTTAAAGAATTACAAAAAATGTTTACTTCTTTTTATGTAGGCCTAAAGTTGAAATTTTTCCTCCGTTACTGAACATGTTTTACTTCCTGAGCTAATAACTTTAATAATTTTATATCAATAAATTTTTTACTGGCATTTCGATTCTTTTAGACCTTTTCCTATAAAAAAGCCACGGAACACTTTTGCATTAGAGTTAATTTACTATTTTTTACGAATTTATGAAAATATGCTTGAAAGTGGCAAAAACTCAAAACTATTTTACATTGCCGCTTGGAGCGTTAAACGCCTACTAAAAAAAACTAAACGTTTTATATTTTCTTATTTTTTCTATCTTCTTTTTATTTGCTTTTTATTATATTATCGCAAACCGGTTTGGGGCCTGCGCCCGGTTTGACTTATGGCCTTGGGTGACTTATAATAACTTTTAGTTATTATTTTTTTTAGATTACTGTATAGCAGGGGCGGATCTTGGCATGTGCGACCTGTGCCACCGCACAGGGCGCCATCGGCACCGGGGCGCCATGGCGATGGAACAAAATTGTGGTACTTGTAATTGGAAAATAAGGAGAATAATAGAAAATATTTTTTTGTCTAATATTCTATATATTATAACAACAAAAGTGCATGAGGCGGCAGGAAACTAAAAGTGTTGGGGGTAGGGGGCACGCACGGCGTATACTTCCGAAAATCCGAGCCGGCCGGTCGCCAATCCCGCCGGAAGCGGAGCGAAAGCGAGTCTGTATTTAAAAATAGTTGCATAGTTTCTGCGAAGCGGAATGAGGCGCCCACTCCGCTGTCCTGAGTGGTGGGATGGGTATGGATGAGTATTTCACCCCCACCGGGCCCCACCTGTCACCACACAATTCCATATAACCTCCTCAAATCAGCCAATCAGCCATCAAACTTTTTAGTAACCACATTATCGCCATAATCTATTGACTGATATGAGAAATAGACCCATTACTGTAAGTTCCAATAATTAACATGTCGCCAAAAAAAAAAAAAAAAAGCCTTCGGGTAATTTTTATAGAAAAATAAAGGCTGATATTGAAAAAAAGACCAACAGAAGGCTAAAGCATTAAGCAAATTTTTCCGTGGTGCCTCTGGATCAGCTGATGCTGAAGCTGGATCCTCAGATGATGACGTGCTGAGGTTACAATCTTAAAATTACGAACTTGGGGATTGCATGTAAAAGAGAATATCATTTTAGTACCTTTAATTATATACGCTGTTTAGCAAGTTACAATACTAACTTTGTGCTAAAATTCGCCGAAAATATTAAATTAACCCCAATCCAAAAGTGTTCTGTACCTTTTTTGTAGAGAAAGGTTCAAAGAATTCATCTATATGCAATTAAAAAATGTATTGACACAACATTGTTAAAGTTATTAGCTCAAGAAACAAAAAATGTTCAGTAACGAAAAGAAAAAGTTCAACTTTAGGCATGGCTTTACTCGTATTTTTTCCAGTACCGGAACGCTGCCGAACTAAACGAAAATACTCCCCCGGAAAATTTTTGAAATGTTCACTTCTAAAACCCCTATTTTACGTATATCTTTGGCTAGTTAAAGGGTGCAGATAATATGCTTACTTTTTATAAGAAAAGTAGGCCTACACACGTAATGTACTGTAACTATTTTTGTACTTGTACATAGCACATAGCAAATTTTAAAGGCAAATATAATTTTAAGCAAAAACTTGGCAAAATGTCTCTTTTTTTAGTTAATAACCTTTATCATACATTTAAATCATCAGTAAAAGACTATAAACCTAAGCAATTTTTATGTATTATATCAAGAAATTACTTTTCTTACACAAAAGCAATTAAACACAAGCAAGCTTTAGGCTATCACGAGAATAAAATACACACGCTAAATCACCGTGCGGCCAATGTAGGGCCTACCTACGTTAAAATATGTTTCTCTTTCGGGGTGCCTTTCGACCTTGTATTTGTGACGGCGTTTGTTAATGTACATCCATTGTTTGTATGTATTCCGTGTTGTCCTCTCATTTGGGATATTTATTATTTAATTAATTAATCGTGAAATTAAATGAGTTATTCGAGAAGTATTAATCACTAAATGTGGTCCAAATTATATCACATTTGGTCTTATTTTGATTACAATCATCTCATTAATATACTGTATTATATACACTTTTTCATGCCAAACAAGTTTATTATATAAAAGTTAAGTATCGCTGGTTTTTAAACTTTTCGGCCGCTGCGACTTTGAATCATCGGGCTCTTATCAGCCAGTCGCGAGGCTGGCAAAAATATGTATGGTGCTTCCAAGTTGTCCCATTTCGATTCCGAGCTGAGTTAAAATGTGAGAAACTTTACTGTAGTTGGCTCGCATAGTCGCAACGCACTGTACTGTAGTAGTGTAGGTATATCTTGAGGTTTTTCGATTGGCGATTGGCGGACGTAAAATTCTGAACTTATTGTTGAATTAATGTGATTGAGGGAGTGGATGGTCCAGTGCAACGTTACAACAAAATGCACACAAAAATTCGGCACCAGTAAACGTCTGACTTTAGGCCTACATAACAAGTAGTAAACATTTTTTTAAATTTGTTTCATAAGGGTAAAAAAGTTTCGTAATTTAGTTATAAATAGAACTGTATAAAAATATTTACAATTTCAAATTTGGTATTTTGAAAATAACTGTTTTTATGTTCCTACTACAAGGCTGCTAACAAAACATGTCAAAGTTGGATATGTAATTTCGGAATATATGCTTTGACCAAAAATGAAAAATTATTATAACAAAATGTAGAGAATAAATCAAAGAATTAAACTGTCAAATTGTAAATTATCTTTTCATAAAAGTGTTAGACTAAGAATTATTTGAATTTCGAAAGTGAGGTAAATCGCACCCATGCTGTGAATACAGAAGCGGTCGCCTATTACTAGGGTTACCATAAGTTTGTCCAGACCAAATCCGGACACTAATATATAAGGGGCAATATAATACTATACTGGAGGCTTAAATGGCAAGAGAATCAATTAATCTTAACTAACCGCTTTGAAAATAGAAGCATGTTTAATGCTTACAATGAGTGAAAAATAAAAAAAATATATTTAAAATGCTGCAATGGTATCATATTTATACAAAATAACTAATTATTCCAATTACTTAAAATTATTGATTCAATAAACCAGCAAAATAGATAGATGGAGGTCGATTATTCATTTGTTACTGGGTCTAGCTCCTTCCTCAGTTCTTTGATATTTTTCGGAAGACATAATTTCCGACCCTTTCCTCGTGCCTTCATCATTTTTTAAATAAAAATTAGATGCTGTGTTCAGGATTTAAGTTAGCGGCGTATATTTGTCAGTTTTTTTATCCCCCCCCCCACCATGTCGGGGTGCCGGAACCATGCTTCGCACAGGGCGCCATTTACCCACGGTCCGCCCCTGCTGTATAGACTAGAGCAAACTTAATGTCGACTGACGGGCAATATGAATATGCGCCAGTAGGTCATATTGTCTTTAGATATACAGTATTACATAATAACTACTTTTTTTTTTAATTGTGTGACATATTATAAAGAATATTATTTAATGGCGCCAATCGAGCTCCATAACAACAGCACTTATACTCCAACCAAACAAAAATACTATTTGTAATGAATCAACTGTAGCCTATGTATTCAGTTCAAAGTACAATCGACATTGGATCAGAATGAAAGGGAGCCAGGTTGTCGCTTTTCCACGAAATTTAGGCCAACGACCTTCTGTGAATCGAGTGAGGGGTAGTCAAAATAATGACGCGACAGCTTGTATGATGTCAAGGTCACTTTCTACCCTGCTCCTTACAGATCGGCCAACATTTCTGTGCGCGCGACCAGACCTGGTCGGTTCCAGGCGAGGGGGTTGGCGGGGGTACTTTTGTGAAAACATCCGTGTCTTGCTACTACAGCGCAGCGAGGTAGAAACCATGGAGTGCTCCCCAAATGAGCAGAAAACGGTGGACGCATTGTCATTTACACGCTCCTGGTCCT
>JAGFPH010000930.1:325921-349165 GCA_018207615.1 Philaenus spumarius
AAATATCCCACAAAAATATAAATGAGATAAACAAGGCCCACACATTTTTAAGCTATCAACGAGTGTGTACTATATAAATGTTTTAGAAGTGTATATTATGTTATATAAATGTTTTAGAAGTGTATATTATATTTTATTAGTGCATTTCATAGTTTTGAATAAACAAATTTCAGAATTATGAAAACGTATCTGTGATATCTCAATTCATGTAATTTCTAACATTTGCTAACTAAGGTTACAAGCCTATTTAATATTTACAGTATGCCCGGAAAGTATCGGGAAAGATGCATTGTTACATTACTAAGCCACTGTGAGAAGTTACGTGGATGTGGGAGACAGGGAGAGAGAGAGAGAGAGAGAGAGAGAGAGGGGAAACGTGGAGGGAGGGGGGAGAGAGAGAATTATAACCTAGAGGTGTGTTAATGTATTGTTCTGTTTCTGAACACACCGACTCATGATTAATCTTCATAAAGCTACTAAATCTGAAATAACACGTTAAACTGCGTTAAACGTTAAGACCAAATTGTTGTGTATAGAGTAATATTACTATTAAATTTCATGGTAATGTTGTTTTAAAAGATATGGCCAGTAGCCTTCAGACAGCTAGCTCTCTGTTAATCCTTTTGGCGGAATAGTAGGATGGATATTAAACTTTCAAACTTTAGTGATATATAAAAATAAAAATGTTCGTTTGTTCAAGATCTTAAATAGCCGAAAGTTCTTCACCGATTGCTTTGAAATGTTGACACAATATTGCATTCGAATCCACGACTGTTTTTATATACTTTTTGAAAAACAGTTCCCTCTGTTGGATATACAAGTAGCACAAACTATACTAATTATTTTACAGCGATGGGAGCAACCATAATAAATAATAATGAAAAATGTTTAGTGTTGGTATGGTAATCAGCTGTTTGCTCTAATATTTTCATTGACATCTGATTTCAAACTTTGAAACAATTATATGTATTTCTAACTTTAGGTTAGGTTTACATAAACAATGCAATCTGTTGAACGTAAAAATATCACGCGCTATACTAAATATTTTACGGCAATGGGAGCTCCGTACTAAATAATAAATAAATATGTTTATTGTTGATACAGTAATCAGCTAATTGCTCTAATACTTGAATTAACAGCTGATTTCAAACTTTGTAGCAATTATTTCTATTTCTAACTTTTAGGTTAAGTTTTTAACCTGACCCTTGTTGGTTCCTTTAACCTTTATTATAACTTCTATTATAAAATATACGAAATAATTTGATTCGAACATTTAATATTGTTTACCATCCTAGCTTTGAGGTTATTATCAATACTACACCTTTATTATAAAGAAAACATACGTGTATAGAAGGTTCCAACGGGGTTGGCTTACGGAGCACGCCGAAGCCTCCCCTGGTCTATATATATAACAGTCAAAACCCACTGACCCACTCATCACGATTTCTCAAAAACTTTGGTATGTAGCTTTCTCTAGGGCCATAGATGCTCAATAAGAAAGGTTTTAAAAAAAATTCTAAATTTTAGGGGGGTTTAAGGGGGTCGAAGTTACTAAAAAAAAAACCACCGAACCGATTGCAATGAAATTTAGTATGTAGCTTCCTCTAGGTGCTCGCTAAGAAAGGTATTAAAAAAAATTCGAAATTTTGGGGGGTCAAAGTTATTAAAAATCCCCACAAGAAATACATAGTGTAGGCCTAATATATTTATATACATTTAAATTTGATTTGTCTATCAGTGCAAAGCCAGATCGGGCCAGCTAGTAATAAATAAATATGTTTATTGTTCATACAGTAATCAGCTGTTTGCTCTAATATTTCAAATAACAGCTGATTTCAAACTTTGAAGCAATTATTTGAATTTCTAACTTTTATGTTAGGTTTTTATTAAAGTGTATACCTGAGCCTTGCTGGGTTCTTATGACCTTTAATATAACTGCTGTTATAAAAATAATTTGATTTAACATTATTTACCATCTTAGCTTTGATGTTATTATTCATCCTGCAACTTTATTATAAAGAAAACATAACAAAACGATGTGTGTAGAAGGTTCCAAAATTTTTTTTGAATACACAAATAACAGATTTATGAAATTCTGGCTGTAATGTGTTTTATGTCTTTTTGAAAGTTGTATACGAATGATTTATTTAATATTCAGCATGCACGAAAGTACCGTTATAGATACATTATCGAGCCGTCGTGAGAAGTTAGAGAGAAAGAGGGAGATAGTTACATTACGTTGGAGGGAGAGAGAGAGAGAGAAAGTTGTTTAACTTATAGTCCTGTTCCTCAACACATCAACTCATGATTAATCTTTACGGAGGTACTTAACACGATCAACATTAACACGAAGAAGTCTAAACTAATATCATTATTTCTCGATTTCACGTAAATGTTTTTTTTAAGATCTGGTCATTATTAGGCCTACATACAGACTTTTAATCCATTTTATTACATTTAAAAGGCGGAGTATGACCTCAGGAAATGCCCCATGGACCAGACTACTTGTACTCTATGATTTTGTGTCGCTGATTCCGAAAATTGGGGTCCCGCGGCTCTAAAATCCCGGCGTCACCCATAAAAAATGCAAAAAACCACCCTTCTTAGGGTTTTTTCACAACGACGTTTATGACACCTCCAAATAATGCTAAATAATGATTAAATTTAGAAATTTTGTAGCCCCATAGAAACCGACCAAGAAATACACAACAAGGGCTCGCCGTAGCGTGTGAAACCGCTCCTAATTTGACAAAAAATTATTAAATGACGGAAAATAAAATGTTTCCTCTACTTTTTGGTCAGTGGCGTTCCTGGGGTAATTGGCGCCCAGGGCAAGATTTGGAGTGGCACCCCTCTCAAAGAACAAAACGGTCATTATTAACTAAAAATTACGGGTTAAAAATACACAAATTAAATCAAAGATGTTTTTTACTAAGCTTCAATTGTTTTTACATTCAATTACATCAATTACTTTCATTATGAATGCACTTTGTTACAATTTACAAATGTACGGTACGGTACTTTGTACAATAATGTATATAAATAAAAAAATGTTAACAAATAGGCCTAGTTTTATAAAATCTTACTTGACTATTTTATAATATTTATAACATTTAGGCCTAAACCTTTTGATATATAATAATATAGTTGACGTGTTGTCAGAACTAGTGTGAAATATCACTTCTATATATACATTGGTTTATCACAGTCTCCTCTTTCTAAAACTGTCATAAAATCAGAAATCGGTCTAACCATTTCCAAGAAAAGGGGCGTTTTCTAAACGCTTGCATTTAGCTGCTTTACCAACCAATAAAACAGCCTTATCTATAAAACGTTTGTTCCTTTAAAATGCTTGCAAACTAACGCCAAAAAGTCATTTTTTCTTAACATTGCCTGTTGTACGGTTAATATTTTGAATAAATTTAAGTTTTAATGTAATCGATTAGTAATCAGCATAGGCCAGATGGTAATTGTTTGTCAGACGTAAATCTATCCATATTGAGATATCAGATATGTTTTCGGTATAGTAAATAATTACCCTAGTCCCTAGTGACAATATAAACAAAACAACTTGCCACAGCCAACTAGGTGTGTGTGTGGACCGACCAAGACCAACTAAAGCGCCCGAGAACATTCGAGAATATCCGAACTCACGCGATCGCTTCCGAAATTATTAAGAAAGCATAAATAATTTACTCTTGTGCAAGTATTGTTATATCAGAGCTTAGAAAACAACAAAAAACATAAAAGAAAAACATTAATTGCCCTATAACTGACAATAACAAATTTATTGTTTGATTTTAACTTTGTCTTTCCTAAAACATGTGTTATTAAAAAAGAAAACTCAAAAACTCGAAATCAAAACGGCGCCCTCTCCAGAGTAGCGCCCAGGGAACGTGCCCTGTTTGCCCCCCCGCCCCGGTTGTTACGCCACTGTTTTTGGTGGTAGGTGAAATAAACGGGGTCGTGAGATTATCTGAAGTAGTTTTCAACCCCTTGGATCCCCAAATTGCAAACTACCCCCAAATTGCGTTCAACTTCAGGGAAAACAGATAAAATGAGCTGAAATGAAAGCCTATTTCTGTTAATAATGAGCTTTCTCGTTATTTCTGATGAACATCTTTGGAGAGAAATAGTAGTGAAACCAGCCCTAAATTTATAAGAAATTGAAAAGTTCCGGAAAAAATTGTCTTTTTACTTTTTGATGGGTGTCCTAGTGGAGGAAATTTCAAAATTGATTCGCATAGTTTCAACACCATCGCGGGGTGAGAACTACCTCTAAATTGCCATCCAAAAAAACTGGTCATTTCCTAATTTTCCTACGGCGAACCCTTGAGGTGCATTTCTTGGTCTTTCTATTGGGCTACTAAATTTCTAAATTTTAATCATAATTTGTGCGTTCCATAGCATTATTTGGAGGTTGTGAAAAAAAACCCTAAAAAGGGTGGTTTTTGCATTTTTAAGAGTGACGCCGGGATTTTAGAGCCGCGGGACCCCCAATTTTCAGAATCAGCGAAACATGAAGTACAAGTGGTCTGGTCCGTGGGGAATTTCCTGAGGTCCTACCCTGCATTTTAAACGGACTAATTTGGCCGAGTTGGATATTAAACCTTCAAACTTTTACCGCTACCTAAAATACATTTGCAAACATAGTGAAATTTCTCTAATTTTTTAAAGTCAACTAAAAACTCTCAAAACCTAACTCCTATTTTGTGTGCGCAGATATTTCCACAGTTTACACGAAAGAAATAGTTTTTTCTTGCCTTCAACCCGTCAATAAAAAATGTAAGACTATTCGTAATTTTTGTTTAACGCTAGAAATGGTTAGTATGAAATATTTCGCTTTTATATGGTGATATAATACAAGAGCATGGTGTTATGTAAGCAGACCATTTTATGTGTTTTTTTTCAATATCGAGATATAACGTCAGAACGAATAGATTTATCGATACTAAATGTAGCAGAACGTCGTATTTGATTTTCTACATAATTTCGATATATTTTTACAGATATCTCAGCAATTCTTTATCGTAGGCTATAATAGATATAAGGACTCGTCTTATTTAGTAGAGTTCACATTTAACCTGTTGTATTGTTTTTATAATACTTATAGTATCTTTGTTTAACTTTTAACAGCGGCCATTTTGAAACCGTTAAGTAAAAAGTGAATTACTTAAAAAAATGTAAAAGGTGTGCTTAAGACCACACGTTGTGTACACTTTTTAACACAACTTACGAAATGAGGAAGCACAATGTCTATTTTCAACACGAATTACTAAATGAGGAAGCGCAATGACCATTTCAGATGTATTACCAGTTAAACTGTAAATTGTGTTAACGTTAACGGGTTAAGCCTATGACGTAGGACAATCTGTTACACTTATATACACAACTCAAATATACCAAACTAGCAATGCGTTCGTGGACTAACCGGCTAAGGCGCCAGTCTATGGTGATGGACTCTGCTGGTTCGAATCTCGGCAAGACCAAATCTTTTTTAAACTGACGAAATAGAGCACTTCAGAAAATGTAGAATTTTTCGACTATAGAAGTTTACACTTCCAAAACTACAAACTATTGCTACAAGAGTTTTGAAAAAGTTTGTATTCATAATGCTATTTGTTCTGGAAATAAATATTGTTGTTAAAAAATGCTCCTTTCAAAATAGCAGACATACTAAAAACCAACCGCTTCCCGGCCTAAGTTTCATCTAATTTATTTATTTTACGTATTTTTAGGTGATGCAATATTTCCGTACCTCTTATAAATAACAATATCGTTGGGTCGTAACTTGCAATAAATAATCTTGTGCTTTTAATAACGACTTTTTAAGGGGTCGTTTTAACCGCATAACACACATATGAACGTCATATATTCCATACTATCCACTTCTGCAATACAAAATTTAGATTTACATTAATTTTAAAATGCACTATCTAACTTTTCATTTAAAACAAAGGTATTACACTATAATTTATACTATGTACAAGGCAAATTAAAACTTTCTGAAAAGAAAATAATGTTTTGTTTTAACCATTACAAAGTTTCATTTTTATCATCAATGACATAATAAAACCTTAAGGTAAAAATTGGTCAGGAGATATATATTTTTTGTACAAAAGTATTACAAGACTAGGGGAAAAACATGCGTGCTCCGCACGCCAACCCCGTTGGAACCCATCGATGTATAAACACACTGGATTGCGCGCTGAGTAGTCTGAAAGGTTCGAGAAACGAGCCGGCTGGCGTGGAGCTTCCCCCTCCACTGGTGGGCTAGACACGCGGTGGGCAGCGTGATAGATGGACAGTGATACACGTTGTTGTTGTTGTATACAGTTCAATTCTTTGATTTATCATCTACACTTTTTTATAATAATATGTCATTTTTGGGCAGAGGATATAGTATTCCTAAATTACTATGCAAAACAGGCCTAGTTTTGTTAGCTGTCTTGTAGGAAGAACATAAAAACTAGTGTTTTAAAAATAAGAAATTTGAAATTTATCAATATTTTTATACAGTTCTATTTTAGAACTAAATTACGAAACTTTTTTATATTTATGAAAAAAATTACAAAAACTTTTTACTACTTTTTATGTTGAACATTTTCCTTTCGTTACTAAATATGTTTGTTTTTTGAGCTAATCACTTTGTTAATTTTACTTCAATCATTTTCTTACTGGCATATATGAATTCTTTGAACCTTTATCTACAAAAAAGCTATGGAACACTTTTGAATTGGTTTAGAATAAACGTGTTGAATAAATGGTTGAAATACAAAAACTTGGACTATTTTTTTACAAATTAGAAGTTTACGGTCATTTTGTGAGCTTACCGTTTGAGATACAGGAAAAAATCAAGAATACAATTTTGTTGAAAATTTAATTTGCTACCCGCAAAATATTAGTTTTTAAATTCGACTTACAGTTAAGCCACAAACTGGCTTTGGAAAAAAGCTTACACTGAGAGAATTGGTCCGGCCGCCATTTTTATTTTATTTGAGGGGTCAAAAATGAAAAATGGAAAAACATGTTAAAGTTATGAACATAATTAGAGATTTTGTAGTTTGCATTGGCATCACCATATGTCACTGCAGGGTTTGGCGAGCGAAGCGATCAGGGGCCGAGTCCCTAGTAGTGAATAAAATTATTATACATTTTAACGGAATTTTGTAACATTTCAAAACATCGCGAGCTACATTTACAAAGCTTTGGAGTGCGTCAAAAACTTACTAAAGTTGTTTTATTTAACAATGTTTAAAGTGTAATGTATAGGTATACTTTTATGTAAATAAAATGCGGTAATAATAGTTTAAACACAAACTGTTAATCTATATAATAAAAATGAATTGCTGTTCCTTTGTAAGCGCATCACTTGAGAACGGCTGGACCAATTTGGTTATGTTTTGTTTTAAAATGTTCATAATAGTCCAAACTAGGTTTTTATATAAAGAAAAATTTGAAAAGTTTCCCGAAAAAGTTTCAAATTTGGGAAAAACTAAACAGCCTCTTTTGTATGGACACAAAATTAGTTGTTCGTATAAAATACTTAGTAACACATGTTTGTTTACATTCATTACCATAGCAACTTTACTATCAAATTTGTAATCAGTTTATTTTTTCAAAAGCAATGTAATGCAATGGTATAACTTTACTACCCTTTAAATTAAATCAAGCAATAGCAAAGCATTGCTGGGTCCACTAGTTTACTATAAAAATAAGTGTTACATACTGTATAACAATTAAATATTGTTTAGAAATTAAAATTATTATTTTACAAATAATGTTTGGTGCCGTTGTTGAAGCTGAGCAAAATAAATTAAAACATTTGTGAGCGTTGCATTAACTTTGAATGCTTCACGTGTTGTTGCTGTCCCTCCAGTGGTGGGGGAAGCGGCTAGGCCTGCCGGACCGTATTCAATACACGCAGCCAGCGATCCAGTGTGTTTATACATCGATGTTGGAACCTTCTAAACACATAATGTTAGGTTTTCTTTATGATAAAAAGGTGTAGGTTTAATAATAACCCCAAGGCTAAGATGGTAAATAATGTTAAATGTTCGAATCAAATTATTTCGTATATTTTATAAGAGCAGTTATAATAAAGGTTAAAAGAACCAGCAAGGCGCAGGTCTATACTTTAATACAAACCTAACCTAAACGTTAGAAATACAAATAATTGCTTCAAAGTTTGAAATACGCTGTTAATGGAAATATTAGAGCAAACAGCTGTTTTATCTGTTATTTTATTCAATTGGTTGCTATGGTAATCAATCCAGGCATGACCTAAGAATTTTTCCCCACTAAATTTACAAATATTGAAAAACAAAGCTTTTATCAAAATTAATTTTAGCCAATATTACTCAGGTATAGTGTAGTTTCTTATTAGTAAAACTATTTTTTCTCTCAATCGGTTCAGTAGTTCCAGAGATTACCCCCTACATACAAACAAACAAATAAATGTTACCTCTTTGTAATATTAGTAGACTATAGATATAATAGTATATTAATTAAATTTGTTTATTTTAGTTTCTGTATTCAGAAAGAACAGATCTCTATTAGTTTATAGATATTTTTCGTAAGAGATTTATGAAATAAAAATATATAAAATTCATTATTATTGTAAGAGTTATATTTTTGTTTTATTTTAAAATGTTTATTGTGTTTGAAAATGTTATTGTTTTCTTGTACAAATAATATTGACAAACTAATATTTTATACAATATTTTCAAAGTTTGTATTCAAACTTACAAAGTTTGTATTTAAGTTTGTAAGTTATGTATATTTGAAATAAATTTATTTTTCCATTGTAATCGCTTATTATTAATTATTGACTAACTGCATAGTTGTTCTAGGAAAACCATCAGCGTTAACGCTAGACCTTGGACTGGGAAAACGATTTATTATGGTCTAGACCTAATCTTAAAACCATTAGCTTTTATTATTAATTAAATAAATTTGTGTGGCTGTGTACACTGTCTGTCGTCTGTGGATCACCTCATTAAGGCTACAGCGGTTTCAGAAATCCATTGTTTCAGGCACATACAATACGTCAAATCACTACATCAGAGGTCGTCATCAAGGTATATAAAAACCATACAAAAACATACAACACAACATCAATACAACATTTAAACATAACACATGTAACATGTCAAAAGCTTTTGTTGTATAAGAGGCGTTGTCCTGACTGACTGACTGACATAGAATCAACGTAGAGCTAAAACTTTTTAAGATACAAATGCGAAAATTTAAGGCATGGGATCACAGACGCACACCGAGGAAGGATTTTGATAAATTTTTAATTTAAACCGTAAAAATAGTGAACATACGGGGTTTCACTTAAAATCCTGTAATAGATAAAAGTGCTTTTCGGATCAAAAGCCTAGCAACACGTGTTTTTTTTTTACATTCCATAGCAACAATGAACAAACTTAGCAAATTTAGAATCACTTTATCATTCTTCACAACCAACCGCTTTTTAGGTTAACAATATATAAAACGCAAAGAAAACAATCTATGAAAAACCCTTACTGCATATAATTCAATTCGAACATTTGTTGTTACACTTCTATATAATCTATATAATAAAAATGAATTGCTGTTGCTTTGTAAGCGCATCACTTGAGAACGGCTCGACCAATTTGGCAATTTTGTTTTAAAATGTTCGTAATAATCCGAGCTAAACAAAATTTGAAAAGTTTCCCGAAAAAGTTTCAATTTTGGAAAAAACACTAAACAACCTCTTTTGTATGGATTCAAGACCCAAAGTGCACAAAAACAGCTGTTCGTATAAAATAGCAACACGTCATGTTTGTTTACAGTCATTAAAACAACAACTTTACTCGGCATTTTATGATCAGTTTATTACTATTCAAAACCAACAGCTTTTTTAGGTTAGATTGATCAACTTAAAGCAAACAAAAACAAAAATAAACTAAAAATGCTTACTATATTTTAATTCAATTCAAACATTGGTTGTTACACAATATATATAAAACAGCTGTGTTGGATCAAAAACTGAACATGATTTTAGGATAAGCCTACTTTACAATGAAGCAAAACACGTTTATTTGCAACCAATTAAGAATCAGGCTTTTTACAATTCTTCACAACTATCAGTTTTTTTAGATAAGGTAAAGCAAACAAAACGTTTACTGTATTATCTGAAAAGGTTTACGAACTACAAATGTGTGTATATTCTTAAGTGTCATAAAACCATTTTGCAATTCGATTACTTAAGTCACTGTAATGAAATGGAATAACTACCCTTTACATTAAATCAAGCAATAGCGAAGCATTGCTGGGTCCACTAGTCTATATAATAAAAATGAATTGCTGTTTCTTTGAAATCGCATCAATTGAGAACTGCTGGACCAATTTGGCAATTTTTTGTTTTAAAATGTTCGTAATAGTCCGAACTAGGTTTTTATATAAAGAAAAATTTGAAAAGTTTCCCGAAAAAGTTTCAAATTTGGAAAAAATTAAACAGCCTCTTTTGTATGGACTCAAGACCATAGCGCTCAAAAACAGCTGTTCGTATAAAATGCTTAGTAACACATGTTTGTTTACATTCATTACCATAGCAACTTTAGCAAATTTATAATCAGTTTATTATTCTTCAAAAACAATAGCTTTTTAGATTAGATTGACAAATTAAAAGCATACACAAACAAAAATCAATAAAACATGCTTAGGCCTATTATATTATAATTCAATTTAAACATCGGTTGTTACATATTATTATAAATAAAACAACTGTTATGGATCAAAAACTGAACATAATTTTAGGTTAGGCCTACAATGAACCAAAACACTTTTATTTGCAACCAATTTCTCTAATTTATAATCGGGTTATTATTCTTCAAAAACCAAAACAGCATTTTTAGGTTAGATTGCCAAACAACACAAACAAAAATCATCAAAAAATGCTTACTGTATTATAATTCAATTCAAACATCGGTTGTTACATATCTATTTACTTACATATATGCTGTTTAAAATATTGTTTATATAAATTGTTGACATAAACACCATTTGCAATTCAATAATTTAAGTCAAAAGAATGAAATTTGATAACTACCCTTAAAATTAAATAAAGCAATAGCGAAGCATTGCCGGGTCCACTAGTCTATATAATAAAAATGAATTATTGTTCCTTTGTAATCGCATCACTTGAGAACGGCTGAACCAATTTGGCTATTTTTTGTTTTAAAACGTTCGTAATAGTCCAAACTAGGTTTTTATATAAAGAAAATATGAAAAGTTTCCCGAAAAAATTTCAAATTTGGAAAAAACTAAACAGCTTCTTTACTATGGACTCAAGACCATAGCGCACAAAAACAGCTGTTCGTATAAAATAGCAACACGTCATCTTTGTTTACATTCATTCCCATAGAAACTTTACTCGGCATTTTATAATCAGTTTATTATTATTCAAAACCAACAGCTTTTTTAGGTTAGATTGACCAATTTAAAGCAAACAAAAACAAAAATCAACTAAAAATGCTTACTATATTTTAATTCAATTCAAACATTGGTTGTTACATAATAAATATAAAACAGCTGTGTTGGATCAAAAACTGAACATGATTTTAGGTTAGGCCTACTTTACAATGGAGCAAAACACGTTTATTTGCAACCAATTTAGAATCAGGTTTTTTACAATTCTTCGCAACTATCAGTTTTTTACTTTCTCCACCCTATACGTAGTATATGGAGAAAGTATTGTTATCGTAAAAATGTTCGAATTTGAATTTTCAGTTGAATTATCTGTGTTGGTGCTCCCTGAACCCAAAAATATTTTTAGTGGAATTTTTTGTTTTGGTGCTCCCTGAACCCAAAAAGTGTTTTTAGAGTGGTGTCTGTCTGTCAGTCTGTCTGTATGTATACACGACCAGAGAGGACACTATTGGTCCGATTTTCATGAAATTTGGTATGTAGGTACTAAACCCTAATATCTCCAGGCGTTTTTTTTCATTTTTTTGAATTTTTAATTTTTAAGGGTAATTTACCCTAAAAACCCATAAAAAACGACAAAAATGCAAATTTCTCAAAAACGGCTCTAACGATTTTGATCAAATTTTCAGTATTTATAGTGCTTAAGATGCCAAACAAAATGACACCACCCGCTTTTATCAAAACTTCGGCGTTTTATAATTATGGGGAAATGTTTAAAAATAAACAAGTTTGTGTTGTCAATCTAGCATCGCGGCGGCGGCCGCACGGGGTAGCACCACGGTAGCGAGCACGGCCAGTAATTCAAAGGTCGCGCGATCGAATCCCGCCTGGGACAATAATTTTTCTATACGATTGATGTAGGTAGAATATTATTTTGTTTGTTTTGTTCTAAAAAGTAATAAAAAATAAAATGATTAAAAACAATATTATTTTGACTACAGTAAGTTGGGAGAAAGTTTGTGTCAGTTAACTGATACCTTTTATTTAGATTAGGTAAAGCAAACAAAACGTTTACTGTATTATCTGAAAAGGTTTACGAACTACAAATCTGTGTATATTCTTAAGTGTCATAAAACCATTTTGCAATTCGATTACTTAAGTCACTGTAATGAAATGGAATAACTACCGCAATAGCGAAGCATTGGGGAGTCCACTAGTATTTGTATTAAAAACAATCAAATAATAAGCTGCAATTGAAAGATTAAAATTATGTGTGTGTGATGCCGTTAAGGCAGGTAAAAGAATTGAAGAAACGGCGTGATGAACCTTGTTCCTGACGGGGTTCAACGGCAGCACACTTGTACTTTTTTAAAATTTTGATTGTTTTTTTAATAAACACATTGTGTTCGTCATTTAATTTTTGTTTCAGTGTTTTCTTTGGAAGTTTTGTTCAATAAATTTCTTGTACATGTGAAGGAACTTAGAAAGCAATGTGGTTTATTTTTTTGCTATTGGTAATATTAGATAAGGGTTTATTTATTTGAATAATAAACAAATGAATAAAGAACAAAATATTTCGACAGTTTCAACTTACTAACAACCAATAGTATACAGCTAATAGCATTGTATTTGGATAACCTAATAGAACTCCGATCCAATTCAATATTTGATTCCACTGGAAATTCGACGATAGTGGCGCTATCTATTGGGGAAACGACGTAAGCGGTGTGAAGCACCAATGCTACCAATGATTTCTCCCTAGAGCTACCTCTCGGCGCGATCATGCACTATTTTCCCGACAGCCTTTTTTCCGGCACACAGCCGTATGCATGCATAATCTATTTTATTATTCACGATCTATGCTAATAGTATCGAAACTATCGACAAGTTTACGTTTTTTCCACCACATTGCATTTATTTAATTGCGATTGTAATAAAGACACAAGCTGTAACAGTTTCTTCGTTTTTTGTGACAGTATGCTCAACTCTACACTCAAGATTCTTCATATTGTTACTATTACCATAGATCATGAATAATAAATAGATGTTGCATCCATACGGGGGCTGTGTGCCGGAAAAAAGGTTGTCGCGAAAATAGTACATGATCGCGCCGTGAGGTAGCGCTAGGGAGAAAGCATTGGTAGCATTGGTGTTTTAAGGCTAAACATCCCTGAAAAAGTTGTGTTTTTGGCCCGATAGATGGCAGCACCTCTGAGGCAAATTTGTACTACGAATAATTTCCATAATTATTATCCGATTTTTGTTTTGTAAGTTATTTTGTAAATGATATGAATAAAACATTCACGCTATTGTGATGATTTTTTTTTAAATTTATTTATAAAAAAGTTTTATACAGATTTTTTTTTGCTGTAATATTTTGTTTAAATTGCAGGTAGTCATTTTGTAAATACAAATTTTAAACGAATTTTGCCGTTTTCAGATATTAAATCGGTCAAATGGTCGTATCGGAATCGTTTTTTAAAGATATTATCATTATTTCTCTCACGCTCCGGTTCCCTCCTCCCGCCGCGTAGCACATCACTCCCCCCCCCCCTCACCAGCCAGCCTCTCTGCCCGGCCCTGCAACTGTAGCGTTCGTCAACTCACTCACTACTCGCATTCATACTCTGGCCGGACACACTTACTAGACTAGACTACTGATTACGACAGGTGTTTGTTATCTGTTAAAAAGTATTTTCTGTAAGTCGAAAAGAGACATCTAGAATAAATATAGAAAAATATACAGTAGTTCAAATTAAAGGATTTATGAAAGTAGGCCTATATACAGGTTCTTTGGCCATACATTATTCAATAACACCAGGGTATGAATAATATTACCCTATAACGTTAGTTATTTGTTTCAAATAAAACTTATATTTTAATACATGAAAACGAGAAATAAATAAAAAATGAATAGTGCAAAATACCATGTATTACACGTGACAGTCATAAAATGGACTGTTTCAATAATACAATAAACCTTTTTTCAAGGATATACACATACGGTACATATTTTTATCTTTAATACTATTTGGCCATTAATGTTTCGCCATTGAACTCCGCAAGAGAAATGGTTGGTTCACGTATTGGCATACTGCTTAATCAATCAAAATGCTTAATTGCGAAATTTTCCTAAAGTAATAAGTTATTACCGTGGTCAGCATTCATTTTGCCAAAAAAAAACATTTTATTCTAAGCCTTTTGCAGCAAACCTATACGTTCTCAGTCACTCTGAAAAAAAAGTAAGTATATTGATATGTTTAACAAAACCTTGAAACTTGTAGAAATGAAAGAAATGAAACTAGTATTTCAGGCATTCCACCTTAAAGTAAGCCTGAGGTGTAAAAAATAAAAATAAAATATAATATAATTCAATATGTTGCATGTCAAGGTGAAAAGTTCTACTTTAATAATATGTTCAACATTTTTAGCAAATTTTGATATTTGTAATTAGTTTAAGTTCTTTGTTCTGTGAGTATCAACAGCTATCCTCCGGAAATGTTTTATTCTGTGAACTTAGCAGCACTGCAATAAATATGAAACAGCTGATCTAGTGATTGAAGTTGCTACAGAAGATAGCTGAAAGACTTCTCTAACTATTAATGCCATAATTTAAGATAATATATTGTCTTTTCATTTGAAATTTGCCTTTAAACTTAAGTAATACGTGATGTGACACCCGCTACATTTTTTTTTACAAAAGTTAGTATTACAAAATATTACAAAATGAACAAACACCTTAGGAAAATACTTTTACTGTAAAAGTAAGAGGTTTTGTTTCCCTAATGTTTTGGTATTATTATTTTAATTTTAGTTTTATAATTTAATGAGTAATTCGCGTAACGGGTGTTACATAATTTAATGTAATGGGTGTTACAATTCAACACAACTCACAACCATTCAGTGTTTAGTATATGTATATTAATTTTAAGTAGAATTTAAATACATAGCCCTATTGAGAGTTTATTAATTTTGGTAGCAACACTTAAAACGTTAAGACAGATATGTTATTTTAAATAAAATTTAACACGATAACACCTTCAAATTTCATACTGCGAATTTCCTATTTGTAATTCCAGAATGAATCTTTTAACATATTTACCAATGAATACTTAAATAAGTATTCATTGTATTTACTGGGCAATGAATGTTAGGCGTATCTAATTATTTTATTTATCTTTAAAGTTTTAATTCTATTACTATTACACCTCATACATTTTTTTCTCACGATAAAATGATGAGTGACGTTGTAAAGTGTCAGCAGCATTTGCAAAAAGCCAGAGAGTGAGATAAAAAAAAGAAGAGAAGAGAACAATACACTAAAAGAAGAACAACTTTAAAAGATCCTAAGCAGAGTAAAAAAATGTAGGGAGAAAAATAAGAAGCGCAATTATCATCAATATCTCAGATTTCGCTGGGATATTAAATATCATATTCTGAGAGATGACAAATTTAAGAATATTTTTCGCAAATTACAATAACCTACAGTAGCCCAAAGGACTTTTTACAATTCTTTACGAGTTTCCACTAGCAGTTGATATTTTTGAAAAATGAATGCGCTTATGAAGTTCCAAATTGTTAATTCTAGAATTTGATTTAGCGATTATTTTGTTTTTATTTAAAGTTTTAGGCCTATTATATTAATTCTTGATAGGGGCATATATAAGACTGATTTTTAGTAAGTCTAATTCATAATAGGCCCTAAGGCATAGTATAAAAAGTACTGAACTATATCCATGTAATGTATTAAGTACCGGTATTGTAACAATCCAAAATTTATTTAAATATATAGATAGGAAATTAATTAATTAATTAACAAAAAGATATTGAAGAAAAGATACGAATTTATATTGGTGAAATTTTTAGATGAAACTGTATCTTATTAAATGTTTGATTAATTTAACATTGAATACTACTGTCAATAAAAAAGTTTCATATATCTAGGCCTAAACGAATGTTAAATATTGAGAAGAATATAATTGGTAAGAATGTTCTAATTTATAACCTCATTTCAATTTTGTTATATTTTTTCTCCGATCTGCCAAGAACCGAAACTTTTATATTATAAATAAACTGATAATGCTTTTTTTATGTGTATAATAATTTATGTGTGGTCAATTAAACTTGGTGCTTCGATATAGACTTGTGCTCATTCATCCACATTACCATTTATCATATAATAATTTTCATTCGTCCTTTGTTTATCCTAAAATCACTTCTTGTTTTGAATATTATTTTATTATATATATATTTATTTTATGTTAAATTTTTTTCTTGGAAAAAGACGGCACCAAACCCCTCCCCGAAGTTAATTTATCTTTGTGTTCCATTCTATTTTTATAAAATTTTCCCAACTTTCATAATTTGTTTTAAATTTGTGTTACTTGTATTCACCAAATATTCTGAAATAAAATATAATTTGAGTTTGTATCAAAATATCATACGTTATGTTCTTAGAAAATATTAACAAATTAGTAGCAAGAAATAAAATAGTGAGTTATTACAGTATATATTTGTTAAATATAAGTTTTTTTATGAAATATAAGTTTTTATTTCTTATAGTGATCAAATAAATCTCAATTATACTTCTTGTTGTTATTTGACACCTTATTATTATTACAGTATATAATATATGTTAAAAATCTTAATTTTAGCAACTGCGTAACACCCGTTACATTTTAATGTAACACCCGTTACACAAGATTTAATTTTATGTTTAAAAAAATTGAATGCCAATATCAATTTGAATTACAGTTCCATTACATACATTTACTGTGGAATAACTCATATTTTTTTCAAAATTTTACAGTTTTAAAATTCACAGAGTTTTAAGAACATTTACATGAAGTTCAACTTCACTACCGGTATCCATTTTCAGTAACACCCGTTACACTCCCTTTTTCTATATTTATATTCGTTAACATTTACTAAAAGTCATTATACATTCCCTCTTTACGAAGCGTTTATCAGGGTGTTATTTAAACAAGAATCTTATCCAGAAGAACCAAATTATGTTTTTATAATACTGTACTAATACTAACATCCGAGATTTAGCAGCGAGCAGAGCGAGAGGCAGTCTGCGCTTCTTCCTCTTCGTTGAAAGCCGAAGTTGCTTTTTAGATTTTGTTGTTCCTCGGCGATCCATTAAGAAAACAAATGTTAAACGAAATAACGTTCTCATTAACAATAATTACAAGACGACGCAATAGTACAACAAAGAAGAATCGCGGGAGATCACATGGATGGAAGCGCAGGAAACCGTCATCCAACTGTA
Organism: Philaenus spumarius; assembly: GCA_018207615.1. Classification (NCBI taxonomy): domain Eukaryota; kingdom Metazoa; phylum Arthropoda; class Insecta; order Hemiptera; family Aphrophoridae; genus Philaenus; species Philaenus spumarius. Next base: position 343,593 of record JAGFPH010000930.1, read on the forward strand.
TACAAGCAACATCTGAGACGCGTGGTGGGGGGATAGGTGGCGTGAGTGAGTCACAGCGGCACTGCACCTGCTTCGTGTCACTCTCGCGTTTGTTCTCATTACTGTAAATGTTTAAACAACGATACCGACTAAACCAGCCAGGCGATTTTAAAAATTAAAAGTGTAAAATTAATTAAAAATTATTGTCTTCAAAATGACTACCTGCGATTTGCATTTTTCGTTTTGTAACACAATTATTTTATTATTATTTTTTAAACCAGCAACTTAATTAAAATTTAGCTTCTTTGGCGTGAATTCTAATCTTATTCCGTTCACAAATCAGTTTTGCAAATGAAGATCGGACGAAAATTCCACCAATAAACACAAATACAAAATGACTCCATTTTAGTGCTGCGCCGTGGTGGCAGAATTTGGAACTAATCCTGGGATGTTTAGCCTTAAACAGCTTCCTTCGTTTACCCAATAGATAGCGCCAAAAAAGTCGAATTTCCAGTGGAACAAAATATTGCATTGGATCGGAGTTCTATTAGGTTATCCAAATACAATGCTATTACTAATATTGCCCAGCAAAGCCGAGCTTTCAAAAATTAAACTTTTCCTTTCCACGATATGTAATTCCTATTCCAATACACAACCGTAGAGGGTACATACATTAAGCTGTATTGCTTGTATCAGCGAGAGTTTAGACATTTGTTGTTTTTCATTCAAACCGATTCTTTTGAACGAGTCCATTCAAAAGATTCAATTCATCTAAATGAATCTTCGTGTACACCACTATATTTATATATTACTCCCTGCGTGCTCCGCACTTCAACCCCGTTTTGACCAACTATACACATAATCATGTTATGTTTTCTTTATAGTTAAGGTGTAGGCCTAGAGTTAATAATGACCCCATAGCGAAGATAATGTCAAAAGTTGAAATCAAATTATTTCGTATATTTTATAACAGCAGTTATACTAAAGGTTGAAAGAACCAGCAAGGCTCAGGCCTACACTGTAATAAAAACCTAACCTTAAAGTTAGAAATACAAATAATTGCTTCATAGTTTGAAATCAGCTGTTAAAACCAACTGCTTTTTTAGGTTAGATTGACCAACTTAAAGCAAACAAAAAATCAACTAAAAATGCTTACTATATTTTAATTTAATTCAAACATTAGTTGTTATATAATATATATAAAACAGCTGTGATGGATCAAAAACTGAACATGATTTTAGGTTAGGCCTGCGATGAACCAAAACACGTTTATTTGCAACCAATTTAGTATCAGGTCTTTTACAATTCTTCACAACTATCAGTATTATTACATTAGGGAAACAAAAGGTTCACTGTACTATCTATAAAGGTTTACAAACTATAAATCTACATTTGTGTAGTGTATTCTTAAGTGCCATAAATATTGTAATGAAATGGAATAACTAACCTTTAAATTAAATCAAGCAATAGCGAAGCATTGCGGGTCTACTAGTTATAAATAAAACAGCTGATTTGGATAAAAATAACATAATTTCAAGAGGCCTACAATGACCCCAAAACACGTTTATCTATATATATAAAAATGAATTGCTGTTCGTTAGTCTCGCTAAAACTCGAGAACGGCTAGACCGATTTGGCTATTTTTGGTCTTAAAATGTTTGTAGTAGTTCATAGAAGGTTTATACGTAAAGAAAAGTTTGAAAAGTTTCCCGAAAAAGTTTCAAATTTGGAAGAAACTGAACAGCATTTATTGTATGAACTCAAAACCATAGCTCACAAAAACAGCTGTTCGTATAAAAAGCTTATGTTTGTTTACATGTATTACCATAGCAACATTACTTAGCAAATTTATAATCACTTTAAAATATCACATTCGTAGCTTTATTTTGATATATACTGTATATTGTATATTTAAATACTAAACGTTATACTAATTAGGCCTATACATTTAAAATTACAAACCCTATTTGAACCAGTTTGTTACATCCTAAATTAACGCGGATGTTACAAAGTGATTCAAATATCTTTTCTATGACCCCCAGCTAATTTAAACCCTCGCTAAGAAAGGGTTAAAAGAAATTCGAAATTTTAGGGTGGTTTGGGGAGGGGGGTCAAAGTTACTAAAAATCCCTATAAGAACGAATTGAAATGAAATTTGGTACGTAGCTTCCTCTAAGGCCGTAGGTGCTCGCAACATTGTCAATGAAATTAAGTGAAAATCAAACTTAGTAAAAACTATAAATTAAAAGGATATATTTAAAGCTTTTTCATGTTAGATAGTAGTTTACAGGAATACAATTTTCAGTGCTTTCCTAAATAGCGTAGACTTTTTTTCATGACCACAGTAGGATACGCACAGGTATTCAACGAACATTTAAAAATAATTACAATTACGTCATAAAGACTGAAAATACCAACAACCACGGGCAACGCCGTACGGGTCAGCTAGTTTGCAATAAATTTGGCAAATTTATAATCTGGTAACTATTCTTCCCAACTGATAGTTGTTTTTTAAATTATGTAAAATCAAACAAAATGCTTACTGTATTATAAGTCAAACATCTGGAGTTACATATTATATTGTTTCCTTTACTTGGTAATAAAACCACGTGCGTTAACGCTAACCCTTGGACTGGGAAAATGATTTACAAAGATCTAGACTTAATCTTAAAACCATGAGTTTTTATTATTTGTAAAAATCTACATATATGAAAGGTTTTGTCCTGACAATGAATGACTGAATGGCATAGAATTAAAGTGGAGCAAAAACTATTAAAGATACAAATACGAACATTTTAAGGTAGGCTATATTCTTATGGGGTCATAAGAATTTTATTTTAAAACGTAAAAATAAAGGTAAAAGCAAACAAAAGATTACTGTATTATAAGTAAAACGTCTGGTGTTACATATTATTGTGTTTCCTTTAGTTGGTAATTTGAAATGTTCATTATTGATTATTAGCGAATTTCCATAGGAAAAATGAGCTATTGCAGTGGCCATTATGGTGAGACCCAAGGTCGGGAGTAGCAAATGAGCACCGATCACGGTTCCCAGAACACGTTTTGGGGTGTCATTAAAATTCATATATATGTATATAGGCCTATATGTATATATGTGTTCGCACTCTAGCCGCATTTTAAGTCCGATTTGGTCCAAATTTGGTACACGTGTTGGCTGACTATGTCGCTCGGACGAGTTCGTTAGCCAAAAAAATCCAACAACCGGAAGTACGTTTTTTGACCGGAAGTAACTATTTTTTTGAGATTTTTACTACGAGAATGAAATTTTTTAGAGTTTTTCTAAAAATATAAATGTAGGATGTTATTCTGCACATTATGTTTTTTACGCGACCTTATAGTTCGCTTGGTTCCCCCAAAATCGACCAAAACGTAAAATACTATAAAAGTACCCGTTTCGAAGACAAGTGGTGCAAACTCGCAAGGCCACTAGGCGCAAACAAATTCTACTAATATATTTCGTACACATAGACAGCTGTTCAACGCCTTCGTGAGTAGACCTATTTCCAAAATTGTTGGTTGAAACCCTAAAACATAAACTTAATTTTGGAAATTTGCTCAACTCACGTCAGCGGTTCAGCTGCGTGGTCGAATTATTTAAATATTAATGGTGAAATTACAAGGAATGCCGCAATTCGAACTATTGGGGATGGTCGTGACTATTTCGTTCTCTGTCTTACATTAGCTACTATGTATATAGGCCACCGTTTAATCGTTATCTGTTTGCATTGGCTTCGCAATGGGTCGCCGCAGGAGTTGGTGAGCTAAGCGAGCAGGGGTGAAGCCCCGAGTTATGAATATTGTAGGTGAGTCAATTCACTGCAAAATAACTTATTTCAATTTGTCTCTTAGGATCGTTTAGTAAATAAAGTGCTGCTAACGGAGAATATAAGTCCCTTTATTAAATACAACTGAATTTGTTCTTTAATATTACTGTATAATAAAGTTTTAATATTACTACCTTCTATCTATACAATCTTCTCTATACAGGGTGTCCAAAAAGTAATACCCCCTCTTTTACTTTGGAACAAGTAGAAATAATTAAATGAGTTTCGGGGTATCTTTATATGACAAAGGGAGATGAATTTTGGTGTAATCGACCATTTCACCCCTTAGCCCAAAATGGGGGATTAGAGGGTAATTCAAAAATCCATAATAAACACCTCCATCAAGTGATACCTCATTTTAAAGGGCTTGATAAATGAAGAAGAATGGCACAAATTAGTGGTCCCTATCTTAACCGTATCGAAAATGGCGGTCTGTCAAATTTTAAACGTCCTATGTTAACACAATTTTAATTGCGTTACGAACACTATGTTGCAGTGGAAAGGAATAATGGTTATTTGCTTGTTATTTAATAAAATCAGAGGGACGTACAAAATCTGGTACCAAACAAATATTTACACAATTTGACATAAGCTTAAAAGGAACGAATAAACTTGCAGTTTCTAGATACAGCAAGTAATAGTCTTTTATGTTGAAGTCACAACTACTGATAACAATTCAGTAATAACAGCGACCGGTGATTTTGGGAATTTAATCTAAATTTAGAATTAAGGTAAGTCATTAGCTTTATTACCAATGAAAAGTGTTGTAACGTATCTAAAAATCTGTGCTAATAAGATCTTTCAAACTTTGAATGGTCGCAATTTTCGATAGGGCTAAGATAGAGACCTCTAATTTGAGGCATTCTTCTTCATTTTTCAAGCCCTTTAAAATGAGATATCACTTGATGGGGTTTGTATTTACGATTTTTGAATTACCATTTTGGGGGTAATGGTTCGTTTCACCGAAATTCATCTCCCTTTGTCATATAAAGATATCCCGAAGCTAATTCATTTATTCTTTACTTGTTCCAAAGTTAAGACAGGGGGGGGGGGGGGTTTTTTTGACACCCGGTAAATTACCAACCAAAAGAATTGTCTATCCTACGTGGGATTAAGATTGTCAGGTTTTGAGGTTATGTTTCAAGACAGATGTTAGGTCGTTCCATAATTGTAATTAATTGACAGACTTCAAATAGACTGATTTTTAGCAACATTTTCAGAAAATTGCAAATTACAAAGTTGTAAAAAATTGTTTTAACACCGTTAAATACATTTTTCGAACAACAACAACCCATGGCAGTATTTATTTTTGGTGCACTTAACATTGCCCCCCAAATATAATAGTTAAATATGTTTTTAGTTTTTAAAACAGCTTTTCAGATTTCCGTTTCTTTTCCCGTTTCTGATACATTTAAATGTGAAAGTCAGATAAAACAATCGATTAATCCTATAGGCCTGCAATTAATCGATTAATTGAAAAAAAACCATACAAATTGCGAAAACTAATCAATCGCAGCATAAAAACTCACCCTTAGCGTTCTTCCTTCAATTCATAACAACGGGCATCTGAAACATAAAAAGTAACTGTGTTTAACATATAATACAATTAGAAATACCACTTTACATAGGGGGGTTCAGGAAGAAACTGAAAAACTTTCAGGACTTGTTCTACTATTTAAAATAAAGGAAAAAGTTCGTATAAACATAGGTTCGGAAATGCTTAGTTTTCTAGTTGTCCAACATTTTTTT